>JBCJKH010034996.1:6466-29668 GCA_039877255.1 Loriculus beryllinus
TGAGGTCTCCACGCAGCCTTCTCTTCTCCAGGCTGAACAGCCCCAACTTTCTCAGCCTGCCTTCATATGGGAGGTGCCCCACGCCCCTGATCATCCTCGTGGCCCTTCTCTGGACTTGCTCCGATAGCTCCATGTCTTTCTTTTGTTGAGAGCACCAGAACTGTACTGCAGGTGGGGTCTCACAAGAGCACAGTAGAGGAGCAGGATCACCTGCTTTGACCTCACCACTTTTTCACTGAACACAGAAATGTTGGGACTCTCATTTTTAGCTGCTACTTTTGCTTCTCACAGTTCTTCCTATCTCTCCTTTCATATCTGTCATCACTTTTTTTTCTTGCATCTCATTTGATTATTTTTTTTCCCCTGTTATAAAAGTATTGTTTCATGTGCCTGCTTTAATCAGGTGCTACTGATGAAGGACTCCTGTGCCATGTCATTAGTTATGTAGGTCCTTTGTACCTGCTTGTGCTAATGGCCATTTGGCTATGAATAGCAACTTAGAAAAAACAACTCTTGTTTCTTTATAATTGTACTTTTTAATGCATCTGCCTCTAGATTTACTTCAATTAATCTGCTGTTTGCTTTATGTAATAAAAACAGTTTTAACTGGTTTGAAACATGTTTAGATTACGGGAAAAAAACCCAACTTAAAAAACCCTAAGAAATCATTGGGTTTATGTCCATTCAGATGGCTTTTCATATGTATTAAATGTAATTCCAGTAGCTGACACTGGATTGTTTGATTATCAAGTTTGAATTCAAATGCAAAGTGTGGCAGGTTTGCTTTTGCATACAGTGTGCTTTTTATTAGCAGAGTTCACCTAATTTACAAGCATCAGAGAGGGATGTTACTAACTTTTGGGTTGGTATTGGAATCCAAAAGTGACGTAGTACATTTTTAGAACAGGCTAAAATGTTTAATTTGGAAGGTATCTCTAATGATCATCTTGTCCAACTGCCTGAGCAATTCAGGCTGACCAACAGTAAACTTGCTTGCCATGATTATTTTCTGGAGATGGGATGCAACTGGTGATAAAGAAGAGTGGTGAGTGCACCTGCTGATGTATGGTGGAATGAATATGGCCAAGCCTTCAGTTAGTGTCTGGACTGAATGATGAAAATAGTCATGTTTTCATCAAAAAGTACTTTTAAGTATTTGTATTACACTGACCTAAAATAAACGGAATACATTTTCTGTAAAAGTATCTTAGAAATTACTTGTAGGTTCAATAATAGTAGTTGTAGAGAATCTGCTTTCACAAGAAATTGGCTTGCATGCTATCTTCATGCATTGTAAGACTGAGTAAAACCAAACAAAACATACTGTATCTCACAACGTGCTTTCCTTTTATGTTTTGTGTACTATGAACATAGATCACTGTATTGTTTTGCAAGGAGATTATTTTAAATCGGGATTTCTTTCAGTGTTTGCATATAATGAAAGAATGCTCCAAGTATCTTCCTTCATGTTTCCATGCAACTTCTCTTGCACATGAACCAATAAAAGTGATGGTGTAAGATCACTTATAAGCTGTCAAACTGATGATGTCCTGTTGCTTTAAATAAATACTGGTTCATGGCTTCTAGAGAATATTCTCTCTTATTTACTTGACTTGGTGTACTGATATTCCTCTTTAAAAGGTAAAATCAATTTTGAATACATTCAGCATTGTAGTGTGGTCCTGTATTTCAGTAGCAGTAGTATCATGCTGAGTCTGTCTAGTCTCATTTTTTGAAGCCAGTAGTTCTTTCTTTAGAAGCATTTTGTACTGACATTCCTGTCATATATGTAATAGTGAAATCAAAATGGTAAAATCAATTTTACTCAGATTAGATTTTAATCTTTCTTTTCCCAGTCATGCTACATGTGCCTTTAATACTAGATTTAATTTCCTGGTGAGATAAAAATTTGTTTACATCTTGTTCAGACATGATTTGTTAGTTGTTTTTTGTTTGTTTGTTTTTCTTAGGGTTTTTTTTTGTTTGGTTTTTTTTGTTGATGTGACACTTTTAATTGTAAGCTGTTCACAAGATGTCTTACTGAATAAATGAATATTCATTTTTCAGAGGCAGATATCCTCAAAAAGATTTAGAGGCACTGTTTCCTGGGATGAGTGCTGATTTTACTAGTGAAAACTTTTCTGCTGCCTGGTACCTGATTGAGAATCATTCAACAACAAGGTTTGTTGCTGTCATAAATTATTGTTTTAAATGCAAGTTACTTGATACTGTTTTATTATACATTAAATCTGTCATTGGTGGTTGACACTTAAAGTAATAAACCTATTCTGTACTGCCCGTGGTGTTTCTGCTTGACTAGAAATCAACCGGTTTGCTCAATGTAATTACAAGGAAAACTTAATCTTAACTCAGACCTAAATTCTGGCCTCTTTTTTTTCCCTCCACAGCCCCATGACATATGGAAGCTGTCTTCAGGCTAAAGCCTTTTATGAATCAAGAAGTTAGGCAGCATGGGCTTAAGTGGAAACTCTAGTCATATTAAGTGATGACTAGAGGCTGAGGATAGGGGCACTGAACAGACAACTCAGAGCAAAACTGTTAATAGTAGTAGTTAGCTTTTAATTAATACTTGTGAGAAATGCTATAGTAAAAGAAATTTGACAAGTAATATCTTTGCTGTAAATCTCTTAAAAACTATTGACCATTAACATTTTAGTTTTTAAATCTAGTTCATAATATGTGCTTACATGAATGTATTATGTGTATATATTTTTGCATGTATAACTGAATTCTTTTATCTGTATATGTTTGAGTAATACTAGAAGCAGTTTTTAGTAGAGATGATGAGCCTTTCTTGTTGTCTTCAGCTGGGCATTCTGATGAGCATTTTGAAAGAAATACCACTTTGCAAATTTATCTGATTTTTTTTTTTTGTGTTATCTATGGTAGAAACCACAGTGGGTTGGTGGCTTGTGGGGTTTTTTGTTGGCTTTGGATGTTTTTTGTTTGCCTGGATTGTTGTGGAGTGCTTATGGTGTTCGGTTTTAGGATCTCCAGAAATAACCATTAATCTACTTGGTAAATACTTCCATTTCATCTCAGAGTGGTGGTAGATTGGAGAGCCAAAGCAGCAGAAAGAGAATCTTATTACTCAATATGTATGTGTCTTTTGTAATCCAGAAACTAAGAGGAGTGATTCAACATGAACTATGACAATCTGATAATTTAGGAAGTAATAATTTTTTTAAAAAAAGCTGATGGAATAGTAAAGTGAGAAAAAACAGCTTTTGATGTAGCTGTTTTTAAGAAATTTCCTTTACTTGAGGCCCTTGGACTGTTGCCATCTTATTGCTCATTCATGCGGGCACCAGTGATGCTGCCAAGAGAGATGTAGAACAGATCAAGAGTGCTAGCAAAGCCCTGGGGACAAAAGCGAAGAGCACCTTTGATCTACAGGTGAAGGGGAAGGCTTTAGGTAGTGAATGCGTCCTGTAGGATTAAAGTTCTGTAGGCTCACAGATGGCTGTACCACTGGTTTGAAAGACAGCGTGTTGTTCTGTACCCATGGATCCATTACTAAAGAACACGGACTGCTAGGGAGAAATGGGATTCATTTGAAAAAGTGCATCATTGCATTTTGCATTTGTCACCAAAGATTTGCACTTTGTTGACAAGGACTTCAAATTAGGAGTAGCAGGGAATGCTCATAACAGCTTGCAGTTAAGCGAGGGGCAGTTATCCATGTTCAGTAATGGCACTGACAGTGCTGTTGGGAATTACAAAACTAGTTGGAAGGGTCTAACCACTGCCTTCACACACTCACATGGAGCCTGGGAAACAAGCAATATGGGATTAGATAAGCATACCACCAGAATAAAGTGGGATAACTCATGTGCTTAGTGATCTGTGATGGATGGGAAGAGGTTCTCTGAGGAAAGGTACCCAGGAAAGAACTGAGGAAAAAAAAAAGTCATTTAACCAGAATTGCCAGTTTATGGAATATGAACAACAAGTCATGGTACTGTGGCCCACGTATTCCAGTGGAATTAAAAGTATTATTTCTTGGGTTTAAATGAAAGCAATGAAAGCTGGTCTTTTTTTTTTTTTTTTGGGGTGGGTGTATTAATTTGGTTTATATTGGTTCATAAAATATAAATCTTGCATATATATGCATATATATATGCATATATAAAAACGTTGCAAAAGCTATGAAAAACTCAACAGGAAGAACGGCTCAGAGTAGTGTGAATCAAGTAATGTTTTGAATATAGTTATAAATAGCATTTTAAATAAAGAAGTAAGCCAGTTTTTTTGTTTTGATTTTCAAAAATGTGTAGTCTTCAGAATATTCTAGAATTGTATAATTATCTGCCCCATATCATTTGTGCTTTTGTCCTGGACACGCAGCAGTGTTTTAGCTCTTGTCCTCTGTGTAACCTCAGGTATTGGGAATGCTACGTGTATGGTGCATTGATGTTTTGGGTAGCTTATGTTTGATTTTTCCTTGAAGGAAAATCTTTTTAAGCAATCGAAATAATATCGGAGGTTTTTTGGTTTTTTTTCCTCTACCTCCCACCCCCTGGCAATATCCTGACAAATATAGATAAACTATTTAAACATACTATTAGATCATCAAATAACATGAAACAATACTTAAAAAGAGAGCTGCATAGATTTTTTTGTTAGTTTAAAAATGCTTGTAGTAAGTACTTGGATGCGTAAGTAGACCAATCCAGCTATTGAGTAATGTGATTTCTGTTCAGTAGATGGAAACAGGAAGTAAAGCAAAACGTATTATAAAGAAATCTATTCCAGCACAAGTGATATGAGCCCTCCATTAAGGATTAAGAACTAAAACACAAAACCTCTTTGGACTGAGTAAACTGTCATTATTGAGAATCACACTTGTTAGTAATTCTTCAGTCCTTAATAGTTGTTGCAAAAGTAGCTGACTTTATTTTCCAAGTAGTTTGTTCTGTTTATTCATTAGCTGACTTTATTGTTGTTCAAATGTCACCAGGGTTTTCTTGTTTGTTTTCAGTTTTGATCAGCTCAAAATGGCTGTTGTGAATTTGAAGAAACAAGCCAATAAGAAAAATGAAGGAAGTCTAGCTTACGTGAAAGGAGGTCTCAGCACATTTTTTGAAGCACAAGATGCTCTGTCAGGTAAAGATGTTTTGCACTTACGAAATAAAGTATAATAGAAAAGACACTATCTGTGTGGTGGAATTTTAATATTAAAAATACCTTTTTTTCTTCATAGTCTCTTCTAAAAGTGTCTGATGAGCCAAAAATCTTTATCGTGTTGGTCACAAGCTGATTGTTGTGGTATATTTGCAAAAGATGGTGCTTGGTGCCATATTAATTGGAGGCATTTGATGAAACTGCTTAGACCACAGAACCAGAAAAGAGAGAAAATGTTGAACTGGAGATAATATTATGATGACTTTGAAAGCTGTAGCAACATAAAAACTTGATTTTATCCCATAGTCAGACTTATATTTATATAAATATTCAGTACACTCTGACTTGAGAAGTCAGATGGCCTTTATATTCTGCTTGCCATAGGGAAAATTCCACATACAAGTGAGATTACCTTAGTTGTCTGTGCCATTTTTATATGTATATATATATATATCTTTATATACACGTGCGCAGACTTAAAGCATAAAACTATTTCTGTGGTAACAGCTCATTGTGGGCTGCCATAGTGCTGGTTAAAGACTGTGCCGGATAAGAGTGACAGTGCTTGCTCATGCCTATAGGTTTTAACGTTTACCAGTGTGCTTTTCTTCATAGTTACTGTACGTTGCAGGGTTATCACTCCTGATCATTGATCCTGTGTTATGTGTACCATGGGATAGGAAAACCTATATTTAGTCATAGCTTCAGCCAAACTAGAGTTTCAGTTGGTTTTAGAAACACTGCTTTGGAGATGGAGATTTTTTTTTTTTTCTTGACCAACTTGCAGGCCACTCAGTTACTGTCTGACAGACACTTACATGTGTCAGGGAAAAGAGAAGAAATTTTTTTTAAGCTGAGTTTTTATTAAGTACAAGGAAAATGATAATAAGCTATTACTTTGTGAATCTTAAATATCTTGAAAATGTTGAAATCCTGATTTTTCTGAAATAGTTCAAAATACTAAATAACCCTGAACAAATATTGATATGTGACTTGTTTTTTCACAACTAAATCTGCTTTGTATATAGATTATCAAATAATTCAAAAGACTAAGTTCTACTTCCAAACAGTTACTGCCGTAAATAAAAAGTAGTGCTGGCAGATGTGTTATCTTGCAAAGATTTGTTTTTTGGAACAGCAAAAACTTAGTGGGATGTACATAAAGTGAATGCAAACCATAAATGTTGTGAGGTTTTAGAAGGACTGAGCACAACCGAGTGACTTTTCTCATATCTATTAACGTGTAGGCTTCTTGCCTTCGGAGACTGATTTCATGATAAATGAAGAGGTTGGAGAGCAAATGGGAATGTAAAACAAAATACTAATAAAATAGTGATGGGGAAAGCAAACTCATATTTCACTAGCTACTATGTTCTTAATAATTTAAAAAAATCATAGCTATAATATTGTTTTGCATATGTTATCTGTATCAGTGTTATTTTTACCTAAAGTTAGAGTTTCTCATTGCAGTCCTTTAGACAAATTAACTCAAAACTTTGCTTGAGCTGTGGTTCTTGATACTACTTTTCACCTGTAACTAAAATAGCTTGGTTTTGTTTTCCACCCAGTGATCCCCCTTAAGAGCTCAAAAGGAAACAGGGTTGTAGCTTGTGCTGTTACAGTCAATTAAAGTAGTAATAAGACAGAATGGCCTTGATGCTGTTGTTAAAAAAATGAGAGACTTGAAGTCTTAGTATATTATAGATGCAGAGCTGTAACACTGGACTGCAGAGGGCTTATCAATGCAATATTTAGTTTTTAAATTTCTTAATGAGGATGCTTGCAGTCACAGCTGCCTTCTGTAGCATTTTAATATGCATTTCTCTGTTTTAATTGCCTATTAAATACATTTGCAGAAATGTTTTGATTCAGTCAGAAAACCCCAACTCACTGCATATGAATCTCTGCTTTGTAACGCAGAACTGCTAAGTTGCCCTTCTTATTCAGATTACTTTTGAGGGAGTGTAGCTGGAAAAATTACATAATTTTTGAAAGACTTGAACCTGTGATGGGTACAATCAACTGTTAAGTTACATGTGGAGAGGCTTCCAGTAGTAGCAAAACAAAAAGGGTACCTTTGGTGATACAACACTTTTCTGCCCCTACACATGTAAGGGTGAATTTGCGTGTCTTATTTTCTCCTTCAAAAAGATGCGACTAGGATTTGTACACATTTAAACAAAGCTGCAGTAGGAATAGTTTATATTTGAAAACTAAAAGTGAGGGATATAGCCTTGGTTCTGCAAACTTTCATTATTTGATGCTGAGCATACAACTGTCACAGATGAAAAGTGACTAAAGGGAAAGCCATTATTGAACATATCTAGTCTGTCTCCCAGGATGATTGAGGTTTCCTGAGCTGCTTTGTTTTGGTTTGGATTTTTTAATTTTTTTTTTTTTAAACTTGCTAGCTTTGCAAAGATTTCTGAGCTCTAATGGATCTTCTGAAGACACATTTTTGTTGATTGGCTTTTTTGTTTATACCTCTCAATTTTCTTCTTCAGATATCCTAGGACACAACTTCCAGCCCTCATGATTATGCTTTGTACACTGCAGGTTCATCGTCTTGTAGAGTGGAGCTATCTGTGTACAGTTATTTCTCCTAGGTTTCCCTAAATTGGTATTTTTTTACAGGAGGCTCACTTTAAGAGGTATAACACTTACTTTACCAGGTGCTTCATATTTTCATCTCCTGGCACATCTGTTTGTTTTAACTTCTTTTAACTCAAGCATATTTAATGGTGCTTGTTTCAAACAGATGAAATTGGTCTGGGAAACCCTGAATTACTGATTGTAGTGCAGCTTTTTTCATTAATTGGAATCAGTAAGATCAGTCTGATTTTAATTGTACTATGAAACTGTATTAGACATTTCAATGAGTATTAATATTTTCACAAGTAAGCATTGAAGACCGTAAAAAGCTATCCCGAGACATTTACTATATCTTGTGGTTTAGAAACTGTTTACTGAGAAAGTAAGAAGTCAGATAGGACGGAACCTTTGTTTGGTTTAATTTCTTAAAAAAGAGAATTGCCTTATCAGATCCTCCTGTCTCTGTGCTCATTAGCTTGGCTGACAGTTTGACAGTGACTTTGCTGCAGAGGGTACAACAGGAAGTTTGTTTCATCAGCTGAAGGGACCTGTAAACTGAGCTGAGGGGAGCTGGGCTCACTTCAACTTGACCCGCTTGACAGTGTTGGGAAGTTCAGCTGATTTATTTCACGTAATTCTAATTGCACCCTAGAAAGTAGAACTCCTATAAAGGCTCCTGTTTATATGCTTGTGTTTTATTGTCATGAGCAAGTTATGTCCTGCGCAGAAGTCCTTATGAAGTGAGTAAATTTATTTACTTTGCATATGTTTTTTCAGAAGCATTCTTTGCAAAGAGCCTTTGGCTGCAGAGTTACTTTAAAGTGTAAAGGGGGAAAAAAAAAAAAAAAAGAAAATTTAAGTGAAAAGAAAAAAAATAGGGAAATGACCACTTCAGACATTCAATTATGCAAAACATGCCAAGTGTAACATCCGTATTGGCAAGTAAAGAAGATGATGTCTTTGAAACATAGGTATGTTGAACAAATTTGTGATTTAGGTTTGACTTTCTGATTTACCATGGCAACAGTTCCTCTTGTGCAGTTTCAACTACAAACACATTTTACTTGATTTTCAAAAAACAATCTATATTAAAAAAGCACTGCTGGCTATTGCAGCATTATTCCTTTTTCCCCTTTCCAGTCCTCTTCTGAAGGTGTGGCCTGTGAGAATGCCAGTATGATAGGAAACTTGGACTGCAGTTGGCCTTTTGTCTATACCCTACATAATACATAAATTAAGATAATTTTTGGCTGGCTGAAATGACCCTGTATCTGTTCAATGTCAGGTTTCGGGGTTTTTTTTGGTGGTGTTTTCTTCTTGTTGTTTTTGTTTGGGTGGGTTTTTCTTTCCTCCCTCCTTCCTCCTGTAGGATATTTTTATACTTATCTCCTAAGGCCCATTCTAGGATGAGCATGTCAGGGATCCAGGATCTGATTCAGTATGAATAAGTGGATTCTGTTGCCATTATGTCTGTTAAATTAATTTGCTCTGAAATGAAAAGAAACCACTGGATCTATATTCAATTCTGAGTCAGACTGGGAATTTGAGCAAATTTTAATTTAATTTAATTGCTGTGAATTTTAAACTGATGCTTGTCTGTTATATAAGTGCTCCTTCACTTCTGGCTTTTGAAGAGTTATGTCATGTTTGAATCTAAAGAGAGTACATGCAGCCAATTTTTCATTAGTGATTCTCTTTGCAAGCTAGACTGGTGACTTGCTAATTTTGAAGTGGATTTACATAGCTAGTTCTTAATCTCAGTTCACTCTTTTGTCTTTGTCCAATGAAGTGCTAACACATAACTGGTTATGCTGGGTGATACAGCATCAGACTTCTATACCAGGTTTTGCTGTCATCACGTTCCTGTTTTGTAACATAACTAATTCATTTTTTTGCTTTACTTTGGTGTCATACATTTTCTCAACACTATGAATTTTTATTGAACATGGATTTGGGCAAATCAAATTCAGACACATAACTACTACCTAAATAATATGCAGCTGACTTGAAATGGGGTAGAAGGGTTCTGTGTTGAGTACTATGTGTGGTGCATCTCAATGTTAACTTCCTCATCCCATTTCAACCGGTAGAAGGGCCTTTACAGGATAAGAACAGCCTGCTACTGTAGCAGTAATTTTCTTAACCTCTATGAATTATCATATTAAAAGAACAGGGTAAATGAAACAAGCTGGCAAGGATAAAACTAGGATGCTGTATGTGTCAGGAATGTGTTTTAACAGCATATCAATCACTTCAGAGTAACAGTTTACATGCATGCATGTGCCCCACAATAGATGCAAGTTAGATTATTTCAGTTCAAGAATTGAGATCATGTCTCCCAAGTACTCATGAAGCAATAGCTGATGTAATCTAAGCTCACTGTCTAGTTTTCCAGGTGGATGCTCGTATCTGAAGGCATGAGCTCTCTTTGTGCTACCGTTACAGACAAAAGCTGAGTGAGAAGCAATTGCACTAACACTGCTACGTATGTTGCCCTTACATTTATGGACTTCCTTATGTATGCGCAATGAAAGAATAGGCATACTGATTTAAGTTCTCTTATTGAAAACTTGTGTTCTAATTTTGCAGTACTAGATAACAAAGGAGACATTGAAATGAGCAATGTATGCTGAGAGAGAGATGACCTGACAAAGGAATGGCAGTAAAATATGTAAATGGTGGTGTAGGTAGTTTAAGTAGCTTAGTCTAATGCAGATGCTTCCTCTTCATGCAATGCCTGTGATCGGTTTCTGTAGCAGACCAATTTTTATCTTACTATAACTCTAAAAAAGCACGAGTTACGTGATTGTGATTGATAAAAGGCTTAAACTTCCCTTTTCTGCATGTTCCAGGATAGCTTTATGTAGGGGGTGTTTTTTGTCTCAAGAAGAGATGGTCTGATTTTAAAAAGTGTGAAACAGCAGGAGTTGTCTTAGTCCGTAGTGGAAGTTGTGTGCCCAAGCTGATTAAATTTGAGCCAGACTTGACCTACAAGTCATAAAACCAGCTTAATTTCAAATTACATGATTCTATTTTGATTTCCATACCATTTTTAAAATACATGCAACATTTAAAAGCTGATTTTATTTCTTCCATTTGCTTTCATAGATATAGATGCTTAGCGATGTGTTGGTAAAAAGAGAACAGCATTTCCCATTCTGTAAAAATCATAAGCGTATCAAGAAAACTTAAGGGAATAAGAAACAACCAAAACAAACAAACACAAAAATAGCAGTATTGACTAATGTATAATAGACTTTTTTTAAGGTTTTCATAGTGTAATGTATTACTAGCTCCATTCATGACATGTTGTCTTTATGTATTGCTTTGTTGCAATATAATATATATAAATTATAATATATAATTTGCTCATTCTGTGCAGCTATGCACTCCTGTTGAATCCATTCAGAAGAGTTTCTACCCTATTTAGGGGTGCTGTTCTCATCAATAACCTTCTTATGTTTTGTTCAATTTACAGAAAATCATTAATCCTTTGATAAAGGAAACCAAAGGCATTTTTATTCATGCACTGCCATAAATCCTGGCAGCATCCTAACACGTGTTGTTCATCCCTTCGTTACTGTATTTTGGTACTGAGTTCTATAATTATAGTTACCACATCAGATCTTCAGAAATACTTTGAGTCAGTCTTTCCTTTTTTTTGTATTGACTTGTCCTCTCTCCCACACCTCTTCTTATTTTCTACATCTGACTAAAAGGGTTTGGTATAAGATTTTTCATATATAATGCATTTCTAGCCATCTTTAATCAGAAAATGGTGGAAAATTTGCAGCAGTGTTGCTTTGAGCTGAGTTAGGCTGAGGAGGTTTTGAAAATGCCACTCTTGGTGCCTATCACAAAATACAGTTTAAAAATGTAAATAAAAATAAAAGAAATAAATAGAAATATAAAAATAAAAAATAAGTAATGAAATTTGCAAGTCAAAAACTGCATGATCCTGGCAAGTGTAGTTTAATTTGTTAGATTTATGGTTGCCAAGTAGAAAACAATAACCTTCCTTAGATTAAATAAAATTGTTTTCAACACAAGCAACAAGAAGTTAATTGTGGTTTATTTTGCTACAAGGCTTGTACGAAGGTCTATTTGCCAGATTGAACTTTGTCTTTTGATTAAATAGAACTGATTCTGAAGTATTTAGTCACAGTTAGAGATTGTGAGCTGTAAACTTAGTCTCTTTACTATTGTTAGTATCTTAGTGCAGCTCTGAAGTCTGCAAACATTTAAGTATTGTGATTTAGCTAGAAAACTCAAATTGGCAAAGATGATACAAAACACCATTAATTTTCTGGCCTTAGATGACGCATCTAAATCTAGCCCCTCCTCATTTTTATTTATTGTATACTTCTTATAGTAAAGCCATGACCATCATGATAAAATTTTTCAATGAGCTACCTTCAGCATGTTTTACCTTTTGTTGCTAGTATATGGACTTTACTAATGTTTAGATGTTGCAGTTTGGTTTTGGAAGTTCTTAGGTGTGTCCCCTTCAAAAGTAACATTATAGTTTATTGGTCAGCAATTAACATTATGCAGTGAATGGTTCCAAAAGACTAAATTCTAAAAACGTCTGAAGCAATAACACCTGAAGCTATATACATCTTAGGGGTCTTTTATGCACATCAGTTTAGAAAGTATCTTTCAAAAATAGGTTTCACAGAATTATTTTTAAATATGTAAATTAAAATCATTGCACTTTGATGCAGTTCCAATAGTACTTACAACATTTGGTTTTAAAATATCTATTTATGTTGTGTTTGCTGTTCTGATGAACTTGACTTTCGGTATGTAACATTAGTTGCACTACAGTAATTGGCTCCCCCTGTATACATGATGTATATAAATGGGATAATATGATCAGAACCTTTAATGTTTTGTTACATAATTGTAGAGGTATTCTTATAGGTAAGTGGTGTCCATGTCATATTTAAAATGATGTGGACATTTAAATTTTAAATTTAAAATGCCATCTCTTAAGATAGACCTCTGTTCCTTAAAATATTCAAGAATCTTTTAGATTTATTTCATTTCATTCAAGTGTTGATTGTCTTAAGTAATATGGTATCCTAATTTTTTTTTTCTTCACTGGTGACTACAGTAACAAAAATAAGGTGGTGCTCTTGCATTTTCAAGAAAGCAGAGCCTCCTGAAATTCTTTGTGTAGGATCAAGGGATTGAAGGCTCAAATTTACATGTTTGAGAATGATGGAATTTTATTTGTTTTGTTTTGTTTTTTAAATCTCACACACCCCTACACATACACACACACCCCCATCCAGATGAAAATTCCTCCTTTGAAGGAGGCAGGAGACTATCAAGGGCCATTGTGTTTCAGAATAGCCACTGCCTACCAGTATGACTGAGTCTGTTTTGTCCTTGTTTGCTTTTTCTTAATTTGCAGCTACAGATCATGGGTATTTAGAGGAAACCTGTTGGCAATGACATCTATGTGCACATTATATGCAGTTTGGGGTGGTATTTTAAACTATCTTAAGTGGATTGAATTCGAGGTATCTCCTGGAGCAAATTAGGTACACTCATGAAGTTCATCTTTTAGTTTTATATCATCTTAAAAGAATCCAGTTGAGGGATTCAGGTTGCTGTTAAAGCAGCAGGAGCTGATGGCTGTTTTATAGAGCTGATTTTACGTAAGATAACAAATTCCAAATTTGAAAGAAAAATAGTGTTTTTAAATAATTGTTTTATGTACGCTTTATGCATACATATAGGGGTACTACCTTAAAAAAAATAATATCCCAAACAAAAAAGAAAATATCTGTGCCACTTGCACTGAGCAGAGGAGGGAATGAATGCTGTGTAAGAGAGGGGAAGCAAGAAGGAAAGAAAGGAGTATTGACACTGCGTTCACTGTTCGTATTTCCAGAGTGGTATAGTGTAGTCAGTGATAAATCTCTCCCTGAAAAAGAAATTATAGTAAACCAAACAATTGAATTCTGATACTGTGCATTTCCACATCCGTTAGTACTACCATGTGGAAACAAGGCTTGGGGCTTTTGGTATTCTATGACAGGGAAAAAAATAGAATCGTTTTAAAGAAACCCCTCCTGTTTTCATACTGTTTTGAGCAAAAGCATCACAATGCTTCTGTGTAATGCTTAATGCATTGTGCTCCTATATGATACTCTTAATGTGTCTGGTTTGAGAATAAGTTTCTGTATAGGAAAACAACTAGTGGAGGTGTGTTCTAACAATTTTTGGAGTTATCCAAATTCTCTGTGACTTTTACCCATAAATTAGTGGTGATAACATTTTTGCTGAGATCACTGTAAAAATTTGGTCTTACAAAGCGAAAATATTTTGTGCTTAAATTATACTTATTTTTCAAAATCTTGTAATACAAGTGTGAATTTAATTTAAGACAATTAATTGGGATTATTTCCATGTTTGTGTGTTTGGGGTTTTTTGTTGGTAGTGGTTTTGGGGTTTTGGTTTGTGTTTTGGTTTTTTTTTTGTTTGGTTGGTTGTTGTTTGGTTTGTTTCTTTTCTCTTTGAGCATTACAGCCTTGTTCAAGAAGATACAGGAAGTGTGTCAAACTAATGGTTAAAATTCTGCAATGTCTGGCTCTAAGCCCTGTCCTTCACTAGACTCTGCTGCTGTGAAACATGTTTATATTTTTTTTTATATCTAACAAGAAAAATACTTTAATTTTAAAAATGTTTAGAAGTGTCACTTTGATATAATGTGTTCCCACCTATTAAAAAGTTCTGCATTTTAACTAGACACTTTATTCCAGCAATTCATCAGAAACTGGAAGCGGATGGAACGGAAAAAGTAGAAGGATCCATGACGCAAAAACTGGAGAATGTACTGAACAGTGAGTTTTGTCTTTCCAGCAACAGCTGTTTATGGACTTTGGACTATCTAACAAGCTTTAATAAATTCCTAGGAATATGGTAGAGAACAGTACAATCTCTCCTTGACTTTTCTGTTTGATGGTAGTAGTTTTAGGGTGTGACGGTATACCTTTTGAAGTAAGTAGCAGGTTTTGCCATGACTTTCATTAGTCTTTCTGATAACAAAAAGAATAAATATCAAAATTAAAGAGGTGTACTAAAGCATTTACTTTAAACGAATTTTGGTGGTGTATTAATTTTGAGCAGATAAAGAGTGCAGAGGAGGTATATGGACAGAAATGTAGAAAGATGAGCAAAGCTAAGAAGTTTGAGCAAAACAGGAAAAAGAATACAGGTTGTTTGCAATAACAGGGTCTATTAACAGAATCTTTTTCACTTAATGTGCTGCCATTTAGACTATTTAGTATTCTTTTTAGAAATTCTGAAAAGCTCTCAGTACTTGCTTTTCTGTTTCTCTGTATTGGCTGTAAGGTTGCACTCAGAGAGATGGCTTGAATTTGCTGCAGTTTGGTATGTGTTTCATCAGATCAAAAAAGTTTCTTTTTTAATTCTGGGATTTCTGCCAAGATAATTTTACTTTGTTTCATTGTGATTTTTTTCACAGAGGAAGGGATGTTTCCCTTAGTGCTGTATCAATAAGCAGGAATGACATGCAGATAGCTGACTCAGTGTTGGAAAGTCTGAGTGTGTTTTATGAAATCAAGAAAGTGACATGGAAGTTCACTGTTTGCTTTCTTCATGCAAGAGAAAAAAGTGACTGTATGTGTGTTTGTGTGGAGAGCACAAAGAAAGCAGGGGGTTTTGTTAACATCTCCAGCTCTTTTCAGTAGAGATTCATTAGTGCTTACAATCAAGGTGTAGTATGAACAGTGTTATTCCCTTATTTTGTTGCCTGGACTGCGAAACACACACACAGACACTGCCTCCCAACCAAAAATCATTAAAAAACCCCAACCAAAAAAAAACCGCTACAAAAAACCTCACTCGCACTATATAAAAGCTATAGTGTGTGTCTGTATGTGCAGCATATTTGATACTTATAGGATAGGAGAAAAAAGCATTTGCTAGATTGCCAGTGCAATTGTCACTGCTTTGGGCTCTGTATTTATGCCATGTCACGCAGCAGGCACACATTCCTTGAAGAACACATTCCCTTTGACAAAATTGTGTAATAGCTTTAAATAAAGAAGCACAAATTTAGATCTGTGACATTTTCATACACACACTAATATGAGACAAATCTACCTGTAGTATCTAATTATTATTTCATTTGGTAAGTGGTGGTTGAAATCTGTATGCAGATAATGCCGACTGTCTTTTTCAAGCTGGATCTACAGACAGACTTCTGCCAGGTACTTCAGAGTGGTATTAAGTTTGGCTCTGCTGTGAAAAGAGTTGGCTTCTTTTCTTCCCGATATTTTGCAAGTCATGATGGGTGGGAGGCAGGGAAGTAGGAATACAAGGATTTAAAAAGAGTAAATAATATTATGCAAAGTAGTTTAGGATCAAAGCTTTGTTTCTAGTTTGACCATTGAAAGCTTCAATAATCCAGGAGTAACAGGGCCTGCTTTCAAAAGTTACTTCAAATCTTTAATCCCACAGGTACGTATTTTGAGGCACAGTTGGTGTTGTGAGCTTGGTTGCAAACACCAAAGAATAAGAATGTTTTCTATAACATCTGAATGTACATAAAATGTGTGCTAAATTATTGTACTGAAATGGCATGGGTTAGTAAAATCAAAATGTGGTGTTATAGGTGGAATTATAAATGCCTGGAGTTTTTGCTAAATTGCTAACTTTAATTGCTAAATAAGCTATTAAATATATATTTAGTAAAAATACATGGTGTGCTATAGTGAACTTCATGAAGAGTTGTATCTTAAAGGAGGTCAGTCAGATTCTATGATGCGGTGTTATTGTCAGGCTCTATGAAAAACAACTGTCGGATAACTAGAGTTTATTTTGAAATCAGAAAATTTGCACACAGCAGATGAATCATCTATTTTAAAAACATAGTTAGTCAATATAAGACCCAAATCTTTATCCATTGATTACTTCAGTTTACATTATTCATCAGTAATCAAGAGATAGAGATTGTTGATATAGAAAGGATTTGGAGGAGGGAGGAGAGAAGAAATTTTACGTTTTTCTTTTAAGCCTAAAAAATAGACCTATTTTGCATGACGTATCGCATTTCATTAAGACTTTAATAAATAATACAATAGATTTCAATTTCTATGTAAAACAAAAAAAATGTGCAGAGAAGAAAAAATCATTTACTCGGGGATTTGTAAAGCAAATTGATTTGTAAAGAGATGAAGGCATGTAGTTCTAAACTAAACATGGAAGTCACTGTGCTATTCCTGCAGTTGCCAATTAATTTTTAAAAACATTTGCATTGAATTAATAAATTGCTTTGTGACTATAACTTTAATTCTCAGATATAGTACGTTGGTTCTTGTCTGTTAAAAGAGTGGACAAAATCCATATGACTTCAAACAAACATTACTGAAAGGATTTACAAAACAAGCATTTGCTATAACCTCAAGAGAAAAATCATACTTTATCAAGTGGTCTGTATTTAAATGTCCCACTGTTTTCTTTGTGCATTTCTCCTTAATGGATTAAAGTATTCTATGCTAAATACTATGCAGTAGAAATAGCTATCCTGACAAAACTTTTTTTACATCAAGGCTTCAAAATTTCAACAAAGTTTAAACATTATTTAGATATAACAATTATTTTACAAAGACTACTTTTAACATGAGCAGGCCACCCACAGTGTTGACTAGAGAAAATGGCATGCAAGCCACCCAGTGAGACTGATGTAATTTTTTTTCATCTTTGCTTAAAGTATAGTCACTAGACCAGATAATTTAGAAACTTCTACACACGATGATCAAAATAGCTAAAGCAGTTCCACTTTTTTTTTTTTTTGGTTAATTAAAGATAAGTCAAGAGTTGAAAAAATGCAAATATCCACATGCAATGTAAATCTGCCCTAGTATAAATTAAATTCTATTATTCTGTGATAGGATATAAGCCTTACTACAAAATGGAATGCTTTTTAGACTGGATAAGGAAGGTTTTAAGGCTATATCTAATGTATTTATTAAAGATAAATTTACAGATAATGTTGAAACTTAATTGCATGAAATTGTTGCCAAAGACTGGGTCCTGTAGCAATGAAGCCAGTAAAACTTTCAATACAATGTGAAGACAATTTGTATTCATTCTGTTACAGTGACCAGCTTAGTTAGACTTCTTTTCAGTCATGCCATTGTTTTGACTTAATAATTAGTAATTTAAAATATCAAATATTTTTAATAGTTTTTAAGACTTAACTTGAAAACACACAAAAAATTGCTTGCAAAACCTGGTGATAACTTTTAAAGCTAATGACATTAATTATCATAATGAAATTATACTTTTCTGAAAAGAAAACTTTCTATGACTTTTTCCATATCCTGCAATGCATAATTTAGTTGTAAAATGTAGATCTGGAGCCAAAGCAAACTATAAAGTATCTCCAGCAAAGTTAAGCATTTGAAATAGGAAAGAGCGATTGTTTTTAATTGTGCAGGGGTCTTACCACATTAAAATGCTAAGTGGTTCACTGTGAAATAGTATTTCATCGGTTGTAAAATGTTAACAGAGTTGAACAAAAAAGTATAAAAATTGAGCAATAATTACTCATATGCTCTGAAAAATCTTGAATGACTCATTAAAATGTGGAAAATCTGTATGCCATTGGAACAGATTACTTACTCTACTTTTTATTTTCATCCTTTTTAAAATAGGAGCCAGTAATACAGCAGATACCTTATTCCAAGAAGTGCTGGGTCGCAAGGACAAAGCTGATTCAACAAGAAACGCTCTTAATGTTCTTCAGCGTTTTAAATTTCTTTTCAACCTTCCCTTGAATATTGAAAGAAATATCCAGAAGGTATAATCCTTTAAAAATACTCTTCTGTTCCTGAAATTAATATTACCCTTTTCTTGAGAAATGTAAATGTTAGTTGTTTATGTGTGGTTTTGTTTCTTTTTGTTTTCTTTTAAGGGTGATTATGATGTGGTTATTAATGACTACGAAAAAGCCAAGTCACTGTTTGGAAAGACAGAGGTTCAAGTATTCAAAAAATGTAAGATATGGGTTCTGTTATTTGCCTTCTTACACACATCACACACACACACACACACACACACACACACACCCCCAACTTGGAGGCTAAAAAGCACATAGTAGTCTAAAGAGCTTTACATGGGTTAATATAGTTTTTAATACATACAAATATGAATTTATAAGAACCAATTACTCTAAAGAGTGTTTCTGTTCAAGTTTTCTGGGTGGGGTTTATATTACAAAATGGGAAATTGCAGCCAATTTTTATTTATTTATTAAGGCTTGGTATTACTGAGCATAAAAAAGGTTACAGTAATTAAAATGTGACTTTGGGTATCTCACTGGCATATCATTGGAAAGACTTCAAAGTCCAATTTTCTGTTTTTGTAGAACTGTCATATACAGATTTTTCTGATATGGCTTGTTATGAAATTAGTCATATTTATTTCCACATTAACTCTAAAGTGTCTGATATCCTAGAAAAATAACAAAATTTTCAGTTCATACCAGTTCTGAAGGGACACATTGGATTTATTTCCTCTCCCTATTCCTAGATTATGCTGAAGTTGAAACTAGAATTGAAGCTTTAAGAGAACTTCTGTTGGATAAGCTGCTTGAAACTCCATCAACATTGCATGATCAGAAACGTTATATAAGGTAATCATTTGACTAGTGTCTTTGTCAAGCATAGTGTTAGATGTGTATTTGAATCTTTCTTAAGTAGGGTATTGACTATTTTTATTATGGTTTAAGTACTAATTTTAAAGCTGTGCTTAGAGTACTTTGAGATCTCATGGTTATATAAATAATGGCAATGGATTGGTACTTGATTGTTTATTGAATAACTGAAAAACAGTTCTTGAATTAGAAAAATTTCATGAAGGGTAATTGAAATCTGAATTTAATTTTTTAAAATCTTAAAGGCATGTTTCAACTCTCTTGCTTCCTCTAAACCATCATATTGCAAGCTGTGTCTGAAATGATTGTTCACAGGTTGCAGATCTCAAATTCCCTATTAACTTGTCTTACACTTCAGCTTGATTTGGTGTTGAAATTGAATCATCCTGAGTGAGATAATAGGCAGACTTTAATCCAAACTGTCATTTAAATTTGGTTTTGGCTCTTTTACTACTCAGTCTAAATAAGTACAGAAATTCTTAGATTTTCTGTTATTCACAAAGATGATATTGCAGTTTGTTGTAGGCATACTGACATGAATGGGTTGGACCTTCAGGTAGACAACCTTCTTTACAGTTTTTGGAGCCAAATTTTAGAGTGCTCTAGAATGTTTGATGGCTTTGCTTAGAAAGCATTTGAGGTTTGGATGTTACATGGTGTCATAGTGTGGCTTGACATCCTCAAAGCTGTTTTCAGTTAGTTTAGAAGATATAGACCAAATAGCTGGGTGAAAAGCATTCTTAAAATTGACACTTGCACAAAGTCTTTGATATTCTGTATGCTCATGAGGCCCAGTTGCACTGGACCAAGTAAAGTATTGGTATCTTAAATCCCTTTATGTAATGTTAGTTGTACACTGGTCACTGTCATCAGTATAATTTATGTGGAGCACTTCCTGTTCCTCTGGGTGGTATATAAATATTGCCTGTTTATTGGAACTGTGTTTTAAGGTACTTAAGTATTTTGTGTCTCTGAAAAAGACTGTTTCCTTTCTGTATCAGTCTTGAGAACTTTAGAGAGCAGCTTCTTTATCTAAGCCAGTAAGACCTCTTCTGAGGATTCTGAGAAGAATTCTGAGAATCAGAGTTGTATAAATAGCCGATTCTGTTGTTGTGGTTTTTGTTTTGGTTTGGGTTTTTTTTCTTTTTTTAGACTGTTATGGGTGTTTTTTTGTGTTGGTTTGGGTTTTTTTATTTCTTTTTAGTTTTTCTCTAGCCCCTTACCTTGAAGTATTGAGTCTTTAAAAAATGTCCCAGCCTACCTTAAAGCAGACTGTGTTGATATAACTACCACATGTAGAGTATAATGTAGGAGAGCAGGCAGTAGACAAATGTGAAAAAATTTAGTTCTAATAAATTAAGAGAATCCCAGCACACAAAGCAATTATATTAGTTTCACTGCTCTAGATATGCTAATGTGGTTGTACTAATGTAAATTTTCTGGACGAAATGTGTGAAGAAAGCTTTCTTCACAGCACTTCAGCTAAGAGGAAATTAACAAAATCCTAATTGTACAGTTGTTTGCATTTTTAAGAGACTTTTTCTTCCTAGATATGTTTGTTTTGTATGTCTCCAATGTCAAGGCTGAGCAAGGCTCGAGATACTGTGGTTTTCCCCCTCAGATATTCAATGTTGATCTTTATAATTAGGCTTCAGTTCTTATATTCCTCTCATTTTATTATGGTATTTACAGTGCTAATTATTTTATAGTTTTCAGAAACAGTTTACTATATCACTTAACAACCAAGTAGATGTATTTTTCCAAAGATCAGTGGTAATATTTTTAATTTTGTCTAGGCAAAGACTGAAGTCCCCTTAACACTAAGGAAGGCCTTGAGCTCATAATTTATAAATGTCACCCTGTCAAAATGGTTGGTCATGTAATGTTCTCATCCATCCAACCGATCCTACTTGGACAGTTTATTTTTGTTCAAGCACTGCAGGCAGTTGTTAAAGAAGGCAGATTTTTGCAATACAGTCTTAATTAACAGTAGGCATTATTGTTGTAATTCAGCTTTTGTGAAGGAGTTAAACATTCTCTGCACTGCTTAAGATAATAAATTATTGTACTTCACCTTGAGCATCTTGAATTTTTTAACCTGACCTGAGCCATTAATGCAGAATGTGGTGGAGTGCATTAAATAATAAAGCAGCTACTGCTATTTGAAAATACTCTTTTGAAAGTACTGTTGTCAGATTGTCTTGAATGCCATACGTTTGACTATATTACTTTTGTTTTCTCTTTGAAATTGCAGCAGCTGGCTCTAATACTTCTCTTTCACCAAAAGTCAGAGGAAAATTTGCTTCCGTATCTTAGAAGCCACAGTGCTTTTCATTATCTCTCCTCATTCTTTTTTTCTCTGGACTTTGTGTGCACATCATAGAGGAAAAAAAAAATTACAAAAAAAAGCAAACAAAAAAAAAATTACGAAAAAAAGCAAACAAAAAAAAATTTACGAAAAAAAGCAAACAAAAAAAAAAACCCAGGAAAAAACCAAAACAGCCAAACAAAAAAACCATAACCACCCTATAGTCTGCCCCCCAAAAAAAGGAAAAAACAAAAAAAACAACACGCAAAAACCCCAAAAGAAATTAAAAAACAAGAACAAAACAAAACAAAACCACACAAAAAAAAAACAAAACCAACCAAACAAACAAAAAACCCTCCACCACAGTCCAGGAGCTTGGTTTACATTGTCTATACATGTGTGTGCCAAAATTAATGAGCTGCCAAAAATTAATTTCTACTGTACTTGTTAAGGTTACATAATGATACAATCAGGACAACTAAAATGGGAAGAAAAATACCATGTTTTGTGTGCTTGAGATGTTTAACTTGGAATCAGTGACGACATGAAGTACTGAACTGCAGCCATGGCAGATAAAGAGCTTGATTTCTCAAGTACTTGAGGCACAACTGAAAATACATATTAATATAATATTAAATATATATGGTTTTGTTTATTTGTGTAAGTTTTTTAGATAAAATTTTACCTCACTAAATGATGAAGGCAAAGCTTCTGCTTGTTGGGTATGAGTGTATCTTAACTATTCTTGAATTTTTTTTATATATGTGTGTATATATATATATATATATATCAAAAAAGCATTTCTTAGTACATCTTTGCTCTGTTTTAATGAGGCCTTCAGTGTGTCAAGTCAGAGCTGTGATTTTTGGACTTGGTTTTACAGATATCTTTCTGATCTTCATGCGCCTGGGGACCCTGCTTGGCAGTGCATTGGTGCTCAACATCAGTGGATTCTGCAGCTCATGCACAACTGTAAGGAGAGCTATGTTAAAGAACAAAAAGGCAAGGATATATTTTTCTTCTACATATATGTATTTGACATCTAGGAATTTGGCATTGCCTTTTATTTGACAGGTCTTAGTGTACAAGTGATAATTGGGGGAGTTCCCCATCAATTTTGATAGCTTTTCAAAGTTGAGTACTGTCTTGTATTTTGTTTTCTTTATACTGTTATAAAAATAAAACAGCAGTTTGAGTTTTCTTTTTGTTTAACTTACAACTTTTAAGCTCTTTACATGGGAAAAGAGTTAGATTTCAATCATTTATCTGAAGCTTACTGTCCTCTCAGAATAATCCTTTCAGGTCCCATGAAGTTTGGATTGTTTTCGGACAGATTTCTTTGTCACAAGATATGCTGTTAGTATATGGAAATTCAGGGCATTGGGGTGTAGTGGAATAATGTTTAATATCTTGATAGGCAGAATAATAATATGGTGCTGTCTCATTCTTTGTTCATGTGCAG
>JBCJKH010034999.1:0-11335 GCA_039877255.1 Loriculus beryllinus
CCAGTGTACAAGGCAGAAGACTTCCACACCTCCTGCCTCCTTTCTCTGTGCTGCCAGAGTCTCTATGCATTTAATTCTTTTAATTTTTCCACTTGTCTTTACAACAGATTTTTTCTAAATAATCTACAACATGCACACATTTTTGAAGAAGGAAGCTGACCCTGTAATAGACAAGTTTTTAAGCCCTAGGGTCAAGTTCTTAAAGTTACTTTTGATATTGTTTCAAAAAGGATACTGTATTAATCAACACAGAAGTGTTCCTGAAGATTTTTTTATGAGTTTCCATCAATAATTTAAGTTTTATTATTATTGCTGTTGTTTGGCTTTCCTTGTTTCAATTACTCCGCATTGCGGTACAATGTTTTAAGTGCCTCAAGTTATGTTTGCTTAATGTTGAGTCTCAAAACAAAATAAACACACCAATTAAAAATATTGCAACTACCAACGTTAGACATATTTTATTTTTGGAAAAAACTCAAATAGTAGAAATTTTCTTTATACTATATTATAAGCTCTAATCGATTCCCTGGGGTCTAGAACATCTAATTTATTGTATTTTTTAATTGTTATTACTTTAGCTCAACAACCTCTCAATACAGTAATGTACATGTTCATTTCCCTAACCTGAAACAGAACTAAATAGCCTTCCTAGAGGTGACAGACATCACTTGCACAATGACTGATAAAGACTCCTTTTTAAGTAGTTATGTTCAACTTACAGCCACAAAACTTGATCTTGGTCCAACGTAACAATTTCAAATCAATAGGCATATGTATTTTGTTGGACAGGATATGAGTTGCAGCACCTTACAGGACTTGTTGTAAAGACAAGTGGAAAAAATTACAATAAAGTGATTATATTCTCAAACAGTATACCATAGGCACAGCTTTTTGCACAAGTTTTTAGTTTACCCTGTGTGAAAGCAGAAAAAGATGAAATTGCTTTTCCTTATTCTTGTGCCATTTCTGACCAAGTGATCTGCATCAGGCACCACACATGTCCACAAAAAGAAGAATAGAAGATTATTTATTCCAAATTCAGGTTTGGAGCCTATAAAAGAGAAATGAGGTGGAAGTGGATTGTGGTTATTGCATGGGAATGGAAAACACAAGTAGCAGCTCTGAAAAGATTTCTCACTGAACCTTCCTACAAGATTAGGCTGGTCTTAACTCCCCAGTGTGTGGGGCAGCCCTAGGGGCTTCTGCATGCAGATTTAAACTAACAGCTGAGGCTGGTGATTACACCTCAGGTCCCTTGTCTATGAGATAAAGACCATCAAAGCCCAAAAAGTGGTTATACAGGGGGGTCATTTTGTTCATTTGTTTGTTTAAGACTGTCTTAAACTGTGAGTGCCATGTAGAGATTTTCAATCATTCCTTTGCATTGAAGTTTTGAGGATCCTTTTTCACAGTTGCCTATAATACTGGAGGTTTAACAGGAGATTCCTCAAGGAGAAACCCTATGGCAGCCCCTTCCCACCTCCTCTTCAATGGCAGCGCTGCACTTTCTCCACCTTTACCAAGTTTCTTATCAGAGCATCCTGTACTGATCACAGAAGATAAGGCAATGTTACATCCTAAGAAAAAAAAAAAAAAAAAAAGAAAGAAAATCTAGAACAGACAGCATTTTAGGGATTAAGAACTGTCAGTTAAAGGACAAGGGAAGATATATATAGATACAGTCATTACCTTGTCCTCCTTTCATAATATTTTTTTCATAGGCTTTTTTATTGGCATCTGGTCAGCCTGTCATGACACAGTCCAATTAAAATTATATATTATCACAGGTACCCTTTCTCTGGTGCCAGCATTTCCACTGGACAGAAGATTCTTCTGACAGCACTTTGATGCCCACTATGCAGTGTTTTAATTTCCTGACAAATTTATCTTGTGTAATTTCCCATCAGGTTGTTCAATCTTACAATAACAAAAAGTAGATAGCTTCATGTTTTCCATAATATTTAAGGTATAGGCTCTTTAATTTTTATTTAAACCTGTATTAAAACTGCAGATTCCTCTAATGTTTTCCTTTCCTGATCATGTTCAGAAGATGCTACTGATCTGTTCAATCATACAGACCTAAGAAAATAATCATTGTTTCAGTACCAAAAATTCAGCTTGGATCTTGTCTCAAATATGCAGTGAGAAATGGAAAGAAAGTGCCCGGTTTAAAATTTTGTAGCTCAAAAGAGATATGCAAGTATCATAGAAATAACATCTTCCCTGTTTTGCAGTGTGATGACAAGAAGGCAGAGATTAATAAAGCAGAAAAAATAGATTATAGCATTTATAATGTTCCACTCAAAATCTGTGATAGAGCCAAGAAGTTGATAACCAAAGAGTTCAGTACTTCCACCAAAAATCTTATTTGTCCTTTCATAAATGCCAAATAATGTTAAAAAAAGCAAGTGACTTTCACAGTACTTATATTTCCTCTTGACAATACTCTACAGTCAAAGTTCTAAATTCTAACCCTAAATTCTATATTTTAGAAAAATTAAAGAATTTCTATTTTCTGGAATTTCTTCAGAACCATTACATGAAGCTTGAAATATTTTTTTCTTGAGTTCTAACAGCAGGCAGCATTTCTGCTTCTCTTAACTGAGAAGAATGCTTAGCATGTGGGATAATGGACATTCTGAGACTAGTCAGAGGCAAAAGACAATAATGAATCCAAAAGAATCACCATGCACTGCTGGGATGGTGATTCACAAAGGAAGATGATGAGAGTCAATGACTACAGTTCTGGATATTGTTCTTCTCCCAGCATGGTTAAGCTTAATTTAAAGGTTCTTTAGCAGGAAATTCGCAAACTTACACAAGCTATCTGTGCTCCAGGAGGATCTTCTCTTACAGCTTCTGAGTGGCAAGTCTCATGTAAAACAAAAAGGCAATATGCCTAAGATCAGCTCCAAAAAACCTGAAGCTGGATTTTGCTTGTCTACTCAGAAATATACTGACATGTGCCTCTACATACCTTTATATTAACAGCAATAAACAGCCACATAGTAAGTATGTTCTAAGGAAAGTAATCTAAAGATGTCAGACCATGGTATGTATACATTTCAATCACCATTAAAGATTTTACAGCCTGATTTGTGGAACATATTTACTCCACAGTGCTCTGCCTTCTACTACTAAAGAAGCTGTTTTAAACTTCAGCGTCCGTGACTGTATGCAACATACATATTCCCGTTACGTAAACTACTAAACCTCAAGTGCTCTTCGGTTCCCACGAAACATATATAATTTACATGCATCTGGCTAAATGTAACACATTTAAACACCTTCAGTATCCCTTTTTGAGGAGCACTTTACCATCTGACTGGGACAAATGTGTGAATTCATAGCCACCTCTGAATCAAAGCAGATGTCTACAAGGCTTTCATCCACTCAGTCCGCCTGAATTTTGTATGTATACTGGACCAAACGCCGAACTGAATCGACCACTTCATTTCACATCAGATGTCAAACATTTACCGGTTTTCAACTGCTATTTATCTTGTTTAAAATTAGAAGGCAAAGAATACAAAAGCACTTTACCAAACTTGTCGGTTTGTATGTACCTCTCTACTCCTCAGTTATCCTGATCTCAGCCTACAGATACACGAGGGATTTACATGCCTAGCAAAGCCCCACCAAACCCAAACCATGCTTTCTCTCTTTTATGGAAAGAATTTTGCAAGCAAGGTGAAAAACAGTTTTAAGCAGTATTTTTACTGATTTTCCATTATAATTTTATGATGCTTATAAATTTATAATTCCATACACAAGCTTATTAAGTTTGAAGGCCCGTAGGAGATTGTTTTATGAGCAACAATTTTTTTTCTGAGCCTTGACTGGAATGATTATAAAGGATCCCAAGACATTTAGTTCCTATGTGGTAACAGCTGAGGCTGTCAGCAAACCCTTATTTTGAACAGTATTCTAATAGTAAAACAGATGCTTCTGGGGGCACCTATCACTGAGTGTGGACACAAAGAAAAAATCCGCAGATTTATCAATGGATTTCATTCCCTCATCTCTGTGAGTTCAAGGATTGATTCTTCTTTTCTACATATTAGCAGCGCATCTTATTTACATTGGGATAAAGAGTTCATACTTAGGCCATCTAAATGTGATGATTGCTATTTTTTACAATGTTTGCATCAGCCTGGACACTCGCTATTTACTTATGTTCCCAAATTAGCTGAGTCAGCTAAAAAAGAAATCCTCAGACCCTCTATATGTTACCTGGAGTTTAAATATGCCTGCAAATATCCTTGTGTTGCTCATAGGTACAAGTAAGGGAAATTTTGATGCTCCATCCCTTGGCACAGAAATGTTTTCTGCTTCACTGCATCCACCCCACACCCTGCTCACATCAACTGCAATCAGCCTGAGGCCCACTTGCCTTTGCACTCCTGTCATCATGTCAGCCACAAGACAAGCAACCTGCTTCAAGACCTTGGCAAGTCACAGAGGTTGCTCTCTGTGACAAGAAACAAACCAAACCAAAAACCAGGGCAAGTACCCATGGGTCACTGCAGGCATAGCAGCCTCATGGATCAAGCACTTTAAACAGGCAGAGGAGCAGGTATGCACTGCCTGACCACAATTCACTTTCTCACAGCAAACAGCAAAAGCCAAAAAGGCACCTGATGAGACATCTGGGAATGGCAGGGTCAGAGAAAAGGAGGTTTACAAAGGGAGCAAGTGTATGAAATGCAAACCACAGAGAAGGCTCTTTTACACTGAGAAGCATGTCAACAAGATGATCAAATTCCAGACCTCCCAGAAGGTGCTGGAGATACAAGTCAAAGGGCAGGTGGCTGTACTCTAAGTTGGGAAGTATTTGAAGGAGAAAACCTCTAGTGGTCAAGAGATCTGTGAGATACGTGGCAGAATCAAGAATAACAATGAGGAAGGGAGGAAAGTTAAAGAAAAGTAGTGGCATAAAAGCTAGCTTTGGAATTATCATTTCTTTTCATGCCCACTGTTAACTTGTTCCCAAGCTCCTACAGAGATACTTCAAAATTTTCTAATTTATTTTCAACTATTTTCAAGTACCTATATTTACAGTATTTGGATTTTCTCATCAATATTTTGTTTCTACAATTCCACTCATCTCTTCTACTATAATTTGCTCCTTCCACCCAGCCATGAGAGAAATAAATACAAACAAAAGTCAAATAACAACATACCTTTCCTAATTTATTACCTTCATTCAGTTTTTTCTAGTTCTTTCCCTTTGTCTCTCCATCATTCCCCATATATAATAACATATCCTTCCCCTCCCCCTATATTTTTTCTTTATTAGCTTCTACTTTATTTCTGATGTCTATTTATTTGCCTTTTTTTTTAGTAGCCAGAGCCTGCTTCTTAAATTTTGGTCACTGTAATTTTTTTTCTCTTTGCAGTTTGTAATACAAGCATGTACACATACATTACCTTCTACCCTTCCTATATTGCTGCCCCTCTACAAATATACACTCACCACCTCCACTCTGAATGCCTTGTCTCCATCCAACTCTGCTTCCCTTGAAGAGCCATGTCCACAGAGCTAGCCATACCTCTGCTCTGGGCATCTGGCCTAAGCATCTCCCCTGCTTGTCTTGAAGTTATGTTACACAGACAAGAAAGGCTGAGAGAGGAAGGAATAGCTGGAAACTCATTAGTTTCCTGACTGCCTCTTGATCCTAGCTCTCACACTTTCTAATGCAGAATAAATGGAAGGAGCAGCAAGTAAGACATGTACATCACTGCATATCACCATGGTTGTTCATCCACCAACAGTAACTGAGAGAGGTTTTGTAGTTTAAGAAAGCAAGAATAACTAAATAGTAATTATGACTTTAGCTCAGATGAAAAGATTGTTTTGGTTTTATTTAGAAATAGGGGGAGAAGAAGAAACAACCTGGAGGCACTCACGTCATTATGAACCTAGATAAGCTGTAGTGTGTTCAGAGAAGTTACTCCAAATGGAGCACGACACTGTCAGGTGTCCCAAAATTCTCCTTTTGTTAATGTACAATATAAGGACTGGGTTACATGCAAGTGCACTGAAGACAGATACACGTGCATTGAGACACAAGCTTTTGAGCATGCAGGCTGGCAACAGTTGAAACCATTAACATTCAGGAGCTGACTTGTGCAACGTGGGAGAGAAAAAAAGAGGCAACAAAAGAAACAACAAAATTCTCTCTTGACAGCATTGTGACAGACTTCTTCAGCTACAGACAGAGACATTTATAGAAAAATTATGTACTAATTAGCATTTCACTTTCCTTTGGCATTGTCACAAATTTAAATATACCCAAGATCTACATAATAATGAGAAACAGTTAATTCCTCTATTACAGGTAATTTTCCAGAGGATCACAGAAGTAATTTATTGCCTACTGTGAAAAATATATGGTGGTGGTGACAGCTAGTTGCTTTCCCACCTTCTTCTTCATCTACACACAATTTTCCTTCTACTTGCAAATTGGTGTTGCACATAATTCATGTGGCATTCACATCAGTCATGTAAGAAAAAATGGTGTAATACCGTCAGCTAGCTAGACCTCCTCTGAGGTTCCTCGGTACTGCACACAGTTTCTCCAAAACAGACGACCCTTCTCCCTACCTTCTCAATGTGCCAGACCTTGCATCAGTGCCTAATTTGAGGTAGGAATTATAGACAGGGGAAAAACTGCACATGAATGAAGCTGGCTTGAACAGATTTGCTCCTCCTTCCCAATATAAGGTTTTAGCCCCTTTGAACTTCTGGCTGCTAATATGCCACATTGTTAATTTCTTCTTTTACACTGTTGGAAGGCAAAATAGGTAGTAGGACAGAAAATAAATACGAGGCCATAACCACAATGTCCTTACTTTACCACTACACATAGTTATATTTTCTTCTGTCTTGGTCCTTCTTAAAACTGCTTGCATTAGGCAAAAACCTTGTGGGAGTGGGAGAGAAAGTGTCCTCCTGTCTGTGGAAAGCTTTAGTAAAATTCAGCCTAACTGCCAGGTGGGGAGCATGGGGTGAGATTATGGGAAGATTACTCAGGAGCTAATTTATTTTTCTTAAAGAGGTCTTTGCTTTTTAATTATGAGAAATTTTACTTTTCTTTTTATCTTTTTAATATTTCTTTCAGTTGTAATATATTGGTTGTGTTTAATTAAATGTCACGTTGCATTCAATTCCTGATTCTCACAGACTCCTTTTATAGGGCCATACTACTTGTTAGATCATCTGTGAACACGCTGTATCAATCATATCACATAGCACCACAGACTAAACACAAACGTTGAGATTCCCAAACAAGTGTGACTGATTTGGACCACTGGAAGCCAGCAAACAGCATATGCACAAGTCTCCTACAACGTTCTGAAAAATCTCTACAAAACATTCTAAAGCCCAGCTATAACTTATATACTTAAATATATAAACTGCTGTATTTATTATGTACATATATATATATAGGCTGCTATATGGATAGGTGGGAAGTGAATCAAGTCTGGTTAGAAATAATAAGCAGAGACCAAGTAATGGAGCTGAATGGCTTATAGCTCCACTGGGAGCTGCCCAGGAATAAGAAGCACTAGTGCTGGCGTGATGCAGAGACAAAATAAGATTTTTCTATTTAGCACTGGTATCCTTCACCTGGATAAGAAGGCAAAAAAGTGCAAATAAAAAAATACATCAGAATAACAAATAACTGCAGAGAGTCACTCCGGACCTATTCTGAAACAACAGAATACACTTTAAAAAGCAGTAAAACCAATAAAAATCCAGTCATCTTGAAAAAGGAAAGTCTTTGCTGCAATAAAGACAGTCAATAAAGAAGCTCTCTCATTTAAACATCAAATGCACATTGTTTTGCAACACCTGTTATTCAGCCATAATAGCTTTCTTAACCTGTCAAAGTGTTTAAGCTGAGGAAAAGAAATGGGCCTCCAGCTGTGCACTTCGGTGAAGAAAGCCTGAGACGAAGTGATATTAGTTTAATGAAATGTGTACAGATTGTAATTGTGGTAATAAGAGGGCAATTCCCAGAGGGGCAGGAGGAAGGCAGCGAGTGCAGTCAAGCAGAAAACAGAAGCTACAGACTGGAGAAACAGACTGATATCCTTTGTATGGACCCTCACTGCCCGGATTGCTTGCTGACTGCACAGTCCTACCAGGTCTCCTTCCCAGCAAGTCCCAGGACTGCCCCATGCCACAGCCTTGCTTATCTCCCTGGAGCACTCCCAGAGAAGAGACCAGAAACAGTCTGGCTTTCAACAGTGGGGCCTGCCAGCATCTGTAATACAGGCTCCTATATATGAGCACTGGTACTGAAAAAGAGGACAACAGAAAAAAGCAGCACTGGAATATACTGGCATGTCTTCCACTACTCTGCTCTGTTAAGCCTGAGACCCTGCAGTGCCCAGTAAGATGCAAGGCATGTTTTCCCAGGAAAAGAAATTGTCAGAATCCTGGAAAAATTAGAAGGGAGGAAATCAGACAACACAGATATTTCCCTTCAGTTTCCTAAAAGAAGGAACACTGCTGCTTCAGCTTGCTTGACCATACAAGCATAACAAACCCAGCCACACTAGGCAGCTTCCGACATGAAACCTGCCAATGCTCAAGTAAATCCCAGGGTTAGTCTAAGAGAAAAAAGTCAAAACCAGCAACACTCATCTCACCAAGTATTGTTTACAAGAACTCCTAAGCTAGGAAGTCTTTATCATCTGAGCCTGCTGTAGTAATTTGACAGTGTAATTCAAGAAATCCGTCCTCGCGGTAGTTTAGTTAGCCTGGTGTATATCACAGATATGTACAGCTTCCAGGAGTATTCTCATCAGGAAGTACCTCTTCTCCCTGTCTCTTCACCCTGTGAATAGCTCAGCAGCCAACAAGAGCTGAGGTGGAGAGGCTGAAGGAGAGATTTTATTTTCATAAATGTGGAGATTTTAGGGAAATATGAGCAAAAAAGAGACCGCTGAACTCCTTCTGGAATACAGAGATAAACTGTAACTAGGGAAGGCTGAAGAGGAAAGGGGTGACAGGGAGAGGGAGAAGAATTTTGTGGAAGGCTCTGGTATTCAGGTTATTTCAGCTTTCTCATCTGTTCTGCAGTTTGTGTGCACAGGGAAAAGGCCCAAAGACCTGGGAAAGCTGCTGCCAGACTGGAGGAAAAGTTTTGGGAATGACAGAAAAGAATGGCCAGAAGGCAAGGAGAGTCTGGCACCAGGGCAGAGATAGAAGAAGGCTGAAGAGGGACTAATTCTTAAGACCATAGACTGCTCCTGGAAATACCACAAGCTTATATAATGGAACTCTAGAGTGCCCTTCGTGCTGAAGGACAGCACCAGATAACCTCCAGTGGGCCCTTCCTGAGTCCAAATTTCTATATGAATACTGAGCAGCAGAGGGAGGGAGAGAGAGAAGAGCAGAGTTGGAGGCAGAAAAAAGCAGCAATGAAATCAAAGAAGAACGGAATGGTCATAAGAGAAGAACTAAGTATAACAAGGTTAAAAAAAGATATGAGAAAAAAAAAAAGAAGACTGAAAAAAAGATGAGCACTGAAATCATGGCCCAGAAAAGCATTGGAGCAAATAAGCAGAAAATGGGAAGTATTTTATTTTATAGGTATAAATGTAGGAGCTGAAAAGGAAAAATAGATGTCAAGCTAAAGGAAAGTCCAAGTTAAAAGTGTTTGAAGTTGAAGGGTGAGGAGAATTTTCAGTCAGGGTCATGATTCAGCAATAGAAAAATAACAATTCATCCAGTTTCTTCTAGCAGTAACAAGTATTATGATACCTTCCCATTCTCCACATCGCCTTATTTACCAGTGATACACTAGGAAAAATAAATACACAGCTTTAACAGATGATTTGCAGAATAATGATTTTTTTAACACAGGCAACTCGCCAATGAGTGCTGTACTGCTGTCAATGAGAAAAGCAGCTGAAAAACATAATTTGGAAAGGAACCACTCATCTGGAAAGGCAAAAGTCATCCAGGTGGTGAAGTACACTGCCTAACACTGCTCAGAGTACTACTGAGACCCTTTTGCAGAAAAAGTATCTGTGGTATACAGTAGGGAGAGCACTTCCTACAGCTGCTGCAGGTGAGCACAAAGCGATACAGCAGACAGCAAGGGAATCTCAGCTATTTATTTTAGATACAACTGGAAGATTAACATGGACCATCCTCGTTTCAGACCTTCTGTTTTCCAGCTCGGCAACACATACTTCTGCTCCTTTTATGCAGGAACAAGTCGCAGCTGCCTGTTGCTATTTAGTAACATTAGCAAGCTGCAAACCTCTGACAATGCCTGAGGGAAGCTTGTGAGCTTCTTAATTCATTTCCCTGATTGTAAGGAAAAGCTCACAAAATTATGGCTGTAATTTGGTAAGAAAATGTGGAGAACATGGCAACAAGGTTCATCTGATACACAGCAACTACAGTTGCCCACAGATAAATTTATGCTGCCAATACAGATGTCACAGAGCTCCTTCCTACATACCTTCAAAACTTCTCCAGCTACAGCTCTTGATCCAGGCTAACTTGGCAGACACAGCTAGCAAAACATGCTGTGTGAAAGGGACTGGAGATCAAGGGAGGGATGTAAGGCAGCTTTCTACTTTTCCATCCCATGACCCTTTTAATGATGGTTGAGGGAATTGCTTAGACTTCTCCAGCTGAGGCCTCGGTTGTGATGTGACACCATTGCCTCTCATCAGTCACATCTCCTTCCAGGCCAGGATGTCACAAAAGACAATGTGACTGATGCAACCTGACACACCATGTCACCATGCCAGGTCTGCCAGCTGGGAAACTGAGGAGGAGGGTGGAGAGTAGGAGAAAGAATGAGAGGAGGAATAAAATAAAATAGAAGAAACAGAACAGGCTTCACAAAAGGTATTCTTCAGAGTTGCCGTGTTTAGGGGGGAAGGTATTCTGTCTTTAGCAAAGGTTATATACCTACAAAAGCCAAAACCAAAGATGCAGAAAAGAAAGGTCTATGATAGGTTTAGGCAGACCTTCCGTAGTGAAAGAAAGGACATAGCAAGACAGACAGATCTCTGTGCTATTTTAGAAATCCACCTTTCTCTCTCTTATCCCTGCTGAAAAACTGTGCAAACACACTGAGTTTTTCCTCAAAGTCCCTAAGGACTGGTCACATACATCAGACATGTTTTCTGAAGTGAGAAAGCAGAGAAAGAGACATTTATCTTTTCCTCAAAAATATTAAAATAATTTTAATTAAAGATTATGCATAATTATGAAAATAAGTATACACTCATACATTTCTGCAGTACATACATTAATATTGGCTGGAGAGAGATATTTGGGACTAAGCTCTCCCTTTGT
>JBCJKH010035002.1:0-34828 GCA_039877255.1 Loriculus beryllinus
CTTGTCAAAAGCACTGGGGATGGTCCTGCAGACGCATACTCAGCACCACCCGAAGCGTGGGTCAGTGGATGTGACTCTTAAAGAAAAGCATAAGCAGTTTTCTCCCATCGTGCAGCTTTCCCAAAGGGTTCATCCACCTGAACAAAGACACATTCTTGTGCTGAACTCCACATGCACCAAGAAGCATCAAACCCCACCACACTGCAACATTATTCAACATCATTCTCCAACTAAAGCAAAAAGCCCAGCACTCTACCAGCTACTAGAAAGAAACTTAACTCCATCCCAGCCAAAATCAGGACTCAAGAGTCAGGCCACAGCATATTCCCACCTCCCCCTGTGCCCCGAGAATGTTGCCTATCATTACCTGACCGTGAGGACACCTTGGCTTGTTTGGTCTGATGTCTTTTCCTGTGGCACTGCCAACATAAATTGGATTAATTGCCCCAAAATACACATAAATATTTCAAACACACTGGTGCAGTAATGTCAACTTAGTTAATTTGCTGAATAAAATTTAATTTTATTTAAAAAATCTTATACACTATTATTCACCTAGCCCTAGTTGTGAACAGATTCTCACTTCTGAAAATAAACCACATTCTAGTCAATTCATTCAACACCAAATTAAATTACTAGTACTGGATTTTTTTTTTTTCTTAAAAAAAGTATGTTAAAACTTTACTTTTTTATTTTTAAAACCTCTAAAGAAAACGTTGCAGTTTTACAGAAATGTTTCTTTTCCAGGTTATGCGGTTTTTTTCAATGCCTGTTATAAATTCAGCTTGTGTAGAGTTGTTTTTTTTTTTTTCATCGTTTTTTAATATGTATTATCTGCAGAGACATTGTAACAGTTCCATTTTGTGGATGAACACAAAACTTGTACAGATTTCTCATATTTGGTCTTCAGGTAAATAGTTCCCAAAAGCTGCCTAAATAAACCACTTCAAACTGTTCAGTCCAGCATGAGAACACAATCTTTCCTTTCGTGCAGGGAAAGGAAAATATAAATAATGCATCATTAGTACAGAAAATGACAAAAATCAGATTCAACTGAAGCCAGCGATGCAGCTTCCACTCACCTGACTGCATGAGGAGATAAGACGTTAATGTGAATTAAAGACTGAACAGCAGCCTCACGTTGCAATTTAATTTTGAAATGTAAAGTGGAATCTATTACCACGATTAAAGTGAGAAATTACCAATACAGCTTTAAATGTTCAACTGCAGAACACACACTGAAAAAAAATTAAAATATTAGAATAACATGGTAGCCACTGTTAGAAAACCACAACAGCTACGCTCACTGGAGACCCTGAGGGGTCAGTGTGGGACATCAAAAGTGTTATGGAGAAACTGGTCAGATTAAGTTCTACTGATGGGTGCTTAAGCTTAAAAATATTGAATATACCTCTGACAAGATAATTTTTACTCTTTGTAAAAGGACTTGTGATAAAGAATTTCATCTTTCTAAATGAAGAACAGTCTGTTATCTTAAACATACACAATATTAAGCGAGACTCTTGTTTTACTTTAGACTGGAAAAATATGCCAGGGACAGTCAAAGTCAACACAAAGTAACAAACAGCAAAAGGTAGCAGAAAGAGAAACAGGTAAGTGCAGCTCTGGTCAAATTCATAGCAGTTCTTTACGTCAGTTAACGGCTCATTTACATCGTAATTTCTAATCAGTTACATGCAAGCCCAAAGAAGCATTTGATCACTACACATGGTAATAAAATTTGATTAAATTTATCAGGCAACTGCTAAAATATGAAAATTTGCAGATGTAATAAAGTAGCTTTATCTGAACTTGAACAGGACAGACAAAAGTAAATCATTCCATTGGTTAAAAAAATCCTACATTCAGTTTTTACCAAACAAAATTTCACATGAAAAGTATTGTGTGATTCCAAAGTTTCCGGAGTAGAAATGGAGTGATTTGAAATGTCAAAGACCCCATTGTTTTGCAAAGAAATGAAAATACACCTCAAAAATTTCTAATTCCACATGTGAACAACAAAATACTGCATATCTACCAACAACTGCATCGGGTAGGTCATTATGAAAGGCTAGCTGCCAAGATGTAGGAAATGGCTCCTTGCCTCTGTTCCCTTTGAGGAATATACAATCGTTTGAAACCAGTTCACACTAAGCGCTTATCATGCTGCCGTTACACTGAGATACTCAGTCCTTAAAATAATCTGATAAAGATTTTTTTAAAGCTGCAGCCCTCCCCAACACTGTATTTCTCAGTGTGCACAGTTCGGTAGGGGCAGGGAGGAGTGGGGGTCACAGCCTCAGGAACAAGATGGTTTGCAGTTTGACTTTAAATTACCAAGTTTTAAGGCCACCTGTGTTGGGTTTTTTTTCAGTGCTGAAAGTAGAAGTCTGATCACAGGGCCCCTTTCCCCACTGCGTGAGAACATGTTCCAACATTTTAGGTGTTATATTTAAGTGTCTCCTTTTGGCACCATGGAGTTTTGTTTTGTTGTTTGTTTTTTTTCTTTTTCTTAAAAAAAAAGAAAAAAAAAAAGAAAAAAGAAAAGAAAAAAAAAGGAAAAAAAAAAAAAAGAAAACTCCCCTAAGTTTCTAGTTCTGGCTGCCTTTATCACTCACTGCCACAGGTGGGGTGTCCACGTTAACAGCTATGACTATGCTCTCTCCATCTTCTGTTTTGATACGTTTGAGTTCCTGCTGTTCTGACTGGTCTCCATTCTGACGCTTGGTTGGGAGGGAGGCCGAGGCAGATGCATGGGTTGCCAACATATGCAAAGGACTCGCAGCAGCTGTGGAAACACAATGAAGAACTTCAGCACACTAATCCCCGTCAAACAGAAGATGCTGAAAGCAAACCTGTGTTTTCAGTACAACCATGAATTCCTTTATTGGTGCCACGTGGAGTATTTGCAATCCCAGCTGAGATTCAGGTCCAATTGGTTGGTCTTTGTACAAACCTGAAGGACATTTGCCCAAATCACTCAACATTCACACAGATTTGGACAAAAGTAGGAGAACGGGGATATATCTCTGTTTTGCCTTTGGGCAGCTGAAGACACAGGTTAAATGGCTGAAAGCTACACTGTACAGCCACAGCTACACTGTAATTTGTAACAGAACTGGGAAGGGAAGTCAAGATCCCCTTTTCATAGGTTTTTGGCTGAGTCTGTAGATCACTGCAGAACTCATTACCTAGCCTGAAGGAGTGCACCACTGTGACATAGCCATCTGTGGCCATCAGTTATTTAACACAAGCTACACAAGTCACATCACCCAGAGGTGTGACTCAAGCAGTGATTCCTCTCTGACAGATAATGAGGCCCTGACTCACCATATGTAAGGAAAAGGCAATACTTCAAAAAGTACTAGTGTTAAGAAATGACTTGTTTGATTAGATTCAAGAGCACAACTAAATCAGACTAACAGATGTATATATTTCAAACACCCTATATAAGATTTTCATCTTTCTTGTTCCAGGATGAGATACTTTAAGTCACTGTTAATGGGCAAGAACAGTGTTTTAAACCTTTCAAGACATCCAAAAGTCCCCTCTCTCTACTTGTTACCAGTCTGCTTCTCAATATCAACCCTGGCTTTCTTAAATCAACAATTCAAATGTCTTTCAAATAATGCAAAATACTAATGATATGTTTATTTGTTCATGAAAAATTATCTAACCATTATCAAGCGATCTCCTTTTTATACCCACACTCCCTTTCCTCAGCTTTGCTGCCTTTATTGCAGTACTTTCCTAAAACATTAAGTCCAGAAGGAACTCTTACTTCTAAATTTGTTGCATTTGCTCTTAGTAAGTTATACTAGCATATCTGCAATATCACCTCTGCATGTAACCAAACTGTACTTACTGTTTACCAGTAGAACTGAGAAAATATTTACCTGATGCAAAAAGCTTCGCTCCAACTGTAAAATAACATGTAACTTGTAAAGTAACAAAATAATGGTTCTTCTATCTCAACAGTCATTCAGCTTCTATGAGAAAAGCTACTCCTTGTATAATTTTGGCATAGGTACTTTAGAGATAGTTGCTGCTGAATAAAATGCCTTACTGCAAATTTATTGTTGCTTAAGTAAAACCAGAACATTAACTCTCATCTTCAAACATGCATTAATAAATGCATTGATTAACCCCAGGGTCTGTTTAGTAGAAAGTGACTTGCTGGCTGCTGCCATAACCTATACATGGAAGTATGAGATGCACAAAAGAAATCTACACTGAAAGGTGAAACGAGTATCTAGGTACCTCATTTTCTTTTGCAGTAAGAAAACTGAATTTATTTTGAACTTCACAGCTTTATGTTAAACTGACAGTTAGGAAAAAGCACTGCTGAACTGTTTTGCTAAGATCTGAAAGCACCTTTTTACTACAGGAAAGCACCACAATTCTACTCCTATGGTAGGCCACACTTCTGAGAGAGGCCTAGAAGGCACTGGGCTTCTCTACCAAGGAAAACATGCTGAAATCAGTTGAGATTTCAGAGTCCAGGAAAAAAACCAAAAAGCATTACTTCCTACTTTTAAAAATAACTTTTCTATCTATTTCACATGACTACCAGCTCAAGTCATACATCCCTTCTGACAAAGAAGAGCCTGTGAAGTCTGACAGTGACTGCTTTTGCTTTACTTAAGCTGGAAATGAAGTGGAAGCAGACAGAACACTGACCTATAAATGTCAGTAATGGAAGAAGAAAAAAAGGGAAATAAAGCAGATAATTCACTCCATTAGAAAGACTTTAGAGCAGAAACGCAGGTAGTAAGTTGATATAAGGTAGCCTAACACTATTTCTGTACATATATTTTATGATAAAAAAGCTCCTATTAGTACCAGATAACATCACAAAGTGAAACTGTTAGAATAAACTCCACACTCTGCAAAGTAAACCAAAACTGAAAGCCCTGTGAACACGTGTGACAGGATGAAAATTACAACAAGGTACTGCTACCCACTCAAACCATGGAGCCCATGAAGGGAAAGGTGAATTCCAACAAGGGGAATCTCTAAACCCCACAAAATTTTTTGTCATTTTTAGTGCAGATTCAACAAAATGAGAGTAAAAAGTAACAGTTCAAAAAGCAAACCCACAAGCAAGTTCTGTCTGGTTTTTCTGTTGGTTGATTCTTGATAAATTGTCTGGGAGCTGTTATCATTTTAATAGCACTGGTTTACAGGAACTTCTTTTAAAACTTACTTATATCCTGGGTTTAATGAGGAGGGAGAACAGGTTGTCACCAAGTACATCCCTTTAATGACCACAAAAGGAATACATAGCTGTTGAAGTGATCATCAATGAAGAGAAACACTAGCTCTTACCGACAGGAAGGGAACAATCCCTTACAAGGCTGTAATCTATGTATTTTTAAAACTTAACACATGAGGACACATGACCAGTGCTGAACTGTTAAGTTTTTAACACAGACAAAGCAACAGAGGATCTCCACAGCATACGTACCAGCATTGCCCTGTCCTTGTATCGCAGTGGTGATGGGTACTATGTGCGTTCCGTTCTGTGTTACAGTTTTTATTGGTAGCTGGTGTTGACCTAGAGGTGCCTGTTGCACTATAGTAACTGTCTGTAAGGGGGTTGTCTGAGATGTCTGAATGATACGACTAGCAGCTCCAATTGTAGCATGAGTAATAGCAGGTATAGGCTCCACTTTAACTGAAAAACACAAGATAAAACATTGTTAAAAGCAAGGAAGAGTTAAAGAACCATTTGGTTTTACTCAATCAACCTTCAGTGAAAAAATGTATCATTTTATTACCAGCTCAACATATCTGAGATATTACAATGCAAAATCATCACTTTTAGCTAAATATTTCAAGTGTTTATCTGGAAGGAAGTCTCAAATTATCATCTTTCAGTATAAATAGCCAGAAAAACAATTAACCCCACAGCTTCTCACCTTTTACTTCCTTGTGGTCTCCATTCTCTTGAGGTTCTACCTTGGGCTGGGTTACCATCGCAGCTTGCGTGACTACTGCCTGTCCAGCTACAGTGTAAGTGTTTGCTGGTGCTAATCCAGTCACGTTTGTGACAGACACAGCTGGTATCTGGTGGACAACATGAACTGTCTGAACTACAGGCTGCTGGGATGTTGATGTTGTCACAGGAGTTGCAACAGTGTAGGTGACGGGTTTAATAGTTTGTGGTAGCTGCCGTTGTACAGTAATTAAAACTGGTTGGCTGGAAAGAGGTGATCCTACCAAGAAAGAGAGAAAATTAGGCTGCCAATTTTAATCACTGCTTTTAAGCCAATCATTCTTTTAAACGTAACACCAAAGCCTTAGAGGATTAACAACCCCCTTCACTAAAGCCCAAATGATCCAGAAGATGTAACTGGACAATGAAGATTACGACACCTGGCTATTTCAAGCCCCACATTTAAGTGCCGCATTCACTCAGCAAGACCCTGTTTGAGCAAAAGCTCCCACCTCTCCCCAAATACAGCTGTACTACCAAAGTTATGTTTAATACTCATTTAGTAAAACTGGTTTCCCTAGATGGAAACAGATACTTCAGATGTTGTGTGGAGTACGTCTGCACTGGTAAAACTCTCAGCTTCCTAGGCTGGGGAAAGGCTGGTGTCTCTGCTCAGGACCATGTTTGCCTTCACCACAGAATGGTCACTGATACTTCTGTAGTAACACAATATCACCAAGAAAATGGATAGATGGCAAGAGTATCTACTAAGGCAATTAAACAAATACATCCTTATGCCATCATGCCTCACAGTGAGTCATTTGGGGTTTTGCCACGTTTTTTGTTTTTGTAATGGCAATTTTCTTATCACTCATATTTGTCCTTTCTTTATCCTTTCAAGTCTTTTTATCCCCACCTTTGAAAGGGTGACATGACCAGATATGCAAGCAATACATACATATGCTTATTTCTTAACCCATGTAACAAAGTTTTTTTGTAAATGAGAAAGAATATGTTTTGAAAGGAAGTGACAGCTGTTACAAGACCGTACAGTCCTGCACAGGACAGAAGCACAATCTCTGCTTAGTAACAAAGTGGTGAAGGGTGCTGGAACAGCATACAGGTAACAGCTTTATGTATGCAAACAGAATTTCCCTGGCATGTCTATGTGTTTATCGAGGAATTGCTCTAAATGTGAAGAGGTTTAATATCTACCCTTTTCTGGTGTACATGTGAAGCTTTGGTAGTATTTATGCATTAACCCTCTCCCACCTCCAATGCCCAAACACTTATATAAGGATTCCTCACCTGGGGCGCTCTGTGCAAATCGTGCTTCTTGTATTACCGCTAGTTTTGGCTGGATAGCACTAGGCTCAGGTTCCATTGGGACTGGAGATCCTTCCCTGGACAGACTCTCGGGGGTCTGGACTCCACTGGAGTGTGCAGACAACACTCCAGAGTGATTAGGAGAAGCTGGGGCACTTCTGTATTTAAAAATGAAAGCAGCAGCTGATGTGTTTTAACTTCTGAACTATTAAAGACAGTGACCTTCCTCTAAAGAGACCATAACACACATTGGCCACATGAGGGCACCTCTGCCTTCTGGCAAGTACAGTTACAACCCAAAGCAGTTCTGATGAGCATTTATAAAGCTTCTGCTAAACAGGGACAGAATTTAAAAGCAAACTTCAGGTACAGTTAACGGAGAAGAAGTGGCTGGATGCCTTCTTAGGAAGACTCAACAATGTGTGAAACATGAACGTTTCTTCTGATGGAGAACAGCGATAAGCAAATCTCAGTCTAAGGGCAAGTAATACAAGATCTGCACAAGCAGAAAGGCTGTAACTTTACAGAGGGAATCATTTAAACCCACCTACTTCCCCATTATGATTCTGCTCAAACATTATCAATCTAAATACATAAATGTCATCTCTAAGTTCAATAACATGGTAGCCAGTATTTGCTAATTTTCTTTGCAAACAGTTTTAAAATGCAGTATATGGCAGTTAGAACTAGAATTCTGTCAAAAACCAAAGGTACAGCAAGGTTTGCTTACATTAACAATCTGCAAACCGAGTCACTTCTTTAACACTAAAAGCAAGCAATAAGAACAAGCCTAGTGTATGGGGCAGCCTCCTAGTCAATCATACAGAATTCAAATACTGAGTCTGCTTAAAATTAAGTTACTAAACTTGTGACTGCATCCAAAACTATCAAGTCTGTATCAGCCTGAAGATTAAACAACAGCCATAGTCTTTTTGTTCATCTGTTTTTCCTTACCTAGAAGAGAGTGGTCCCAGAGGGGTTCTAAAGCAAGGTACTCCCCTAGGCCGCCTTTTCCTAAAAGCCTGCTCTATTAATTTGCTTTCAGAGGCAGGGTCTATCCTCCAGAATGAGCCTTTGCCTGGTTCTTCCTGGGAACGTGGTACTTTGATGAAATAACGATTCAGAGAGAGATTGTGACGTATTGAATTCTATGGAACATAAAAAAATATGTAGAATTCATATAACTTTTCCAAGTCAGAATGTGGCCTACTGCAGCAGTTTGTACTACAGGAGACTCGGAGTTCAGCTCTTAATTCAACAGAACTCAGAGCACTACAAAGGCAGTGCCATAAATCTGAAAGGACTCTTGCATTTTTTAAACCTTTCCCAACAGTTAAAACCCCAGTATGCTAATGAGGCAGTAACAGGAATCCCATTTAATTCTCTGATGAGAAACACAGTGATTGCAATGAGCTGTTAGAACACTACAAATACTTGTGCATAATGCAGCATGAAAAAAAAATATCAGTCTTCATATACCACCCTTTCCCAGGTGTCAATGTCAGTTCATTCTAGGAGGGCCAGTAAAATACAGCATACACTGATTCTGATCTTACTGTTCCACAACACAGAAAGAAAAGGTTAAAGACAAGTTCCAAATGCAGCTAGATTGTTGGGAGTTCACCCACAGTCCAGCCTGCCTCATCAGAGGAGCCAAGGATTTAGTGTGTCTAGAAAAACAACAAATGGCAGGAGGTCCTAGAACAGCTCTTATTGAGATCTTTGTCACTGCACTCCAGTTTGCACATCACTTCACCCTCACTTTGCTGTAGCACACACAACTCTTTGATCACAGAGATGCAGAAAATGTCAAACACCCTGAAGTGGCTATATCTATGCTTAGCTTTGCACACATAAATTCTCTTTTAAGATACATAAATCCCAAAATCTCTCTAAACATTATCACTGAACAAAAAGGAAGTAACAATAAGCATACAATACTGAAACACTTGAGGGGAACAGGGGGACCACAGAGGAAAAGCTTTAAGTTAACAAAAGCTCTTTAAAATTTGCAAAATCAAATGCAAATCTTGCTCAAATATCTGAGTCCATGACCCTGATGGCAAGTTTGGAAAACTTAAATCAATGACAACCACGTATGGCTTCTTAAATGCAAACTGATGAAACCAGAAATGGTTTACCCTGCCAAAAACTGAAACAGAACTAAAAAGATGCCAAGAACATGTTTATAAATTGTATTTACTTCTCCATATGCAAGAATGAAATAGTAGATCCAAAAGTACCTGCTAAAACAAATTCACAAAGAGGAGCCTTCAAGTGCCCAACAAAATGAGACCTCTATATATTAAAGGCTATAAATACCTCAGTACTATTTATTAAAGTATATGATTTCAAAACTATAAACATGTATGTACTCTATGTTTTGAATAATATACACATATATACCCTCAGATACTATTTAAAACACCTATAACTCACCATAAGGGTAATCTAACACCTGATGGATAAAAAGTAGCAAGGCTACTCCTGCAAGAGGTACGCCTGTCCTGTGGGTGTTAGAGCAGTGCTCTGTATGACAAGCGACTGAACAGCATCTGATTTTCAGTTTCTCCAACTGCTTTTACAAAGAGGTGTTAATTTATTATTTTATAACATATCATGTCTGCTGTGTCTATCTCTTTGGTTTTATAAGTATGATACATCTAAACACATACACTGTTCCAAGGCAGAACTCTTTTAACCATGCATTATAATGTATGTGCATGTTTGATTCTACAGTGCTTACATCAAGGAGCACTATGCACAGATACTCCAGGTATTTAAACAGGAAGCAAAAAAACACCAACGTTTTATAAACAGAATCCTCTTGCTAAAACAAATCTGTTAGTATGACTGCAGCCAGGATTCTGCATGGTTTATGCGTGAAAGGGAAACAGAAGACACTTGGTAGCCACAACAGCTACGCCCTTTTAGTACCTGAACCCATTAGCAAAAAGCAGGGAAGAGTTACATTCCCCACTAACTTTGTAATTCTTCTAAGAACGACACAACATTTATCTAGGCCCTATGACAAATGTGTATCTGATTAATAACCTATTCCTCTCCTGAGCCCGCATGTATTCTTCTACTTGTGCAGCACTCTTCCCCTCCCCCAGTCTCTCCAAATTTTACTTCCCTGAAAATAACTTCAGAGCATGCCTCTCTGTTGCAGATCATGACTGAACTAAGCAGCAACACAGTGAAACTGATACCCCATGACTGACAGCGCAGTCTGAATGTTACATGGGCAAAGGGGCCAGTCCTGATACTTGTGCTCTTCTCTCCTTTGCTGAAACTAAAAACGGCAGCAAAGGCACCGAATCCTTATGTGTATCTGGGAAGTCTGTGCCAGACTGATTCATACTCCGTTAGTCATCCTGGCAAATGCTGAGGTTGATCTCTTTGAAAAATGAAAAGAAATCAGGAATTAATTCTGCAGAGTGGAAAGGCTTGGTGTAACCCCGTGCAGATTAAGTTCACAAACAGCCTGTGTTGCACAAACAAACAAAACAGGGCACACAATAGTGCAAGATGAGGACAGATAATACATACTTGTTCCCTCACTGTAGTGCACGGTTAAGATCACGGCTTTCAAATAAAACTGAACTTGTAACATTTAACATCTTAATTTTATCTCAAAACCAATAATTCAGATGTTTACACAACTGTAAGTTGCAGAATATAGCTACATTCCTAGATTGCATACGTAGTTTCAAATCCCCAGTGCCAACTGGACTTTTCTTCCCCAAAAATCTGTATTCATCCCTCCTAGAGGTTTACAGATACCATTCCATGAGTAAAAAACATTTCAAATACCAAAGCATGTAAACTGGCTATGTGGCTGGAGAACTTGCATCAGAAAAGAGACAACACACTCATTTGACAGTTTCTATTTATGTTGGGCTCACCAACTGACTGCTTATGAGCATTTACAGCTGCCAGTATTACTCACAGAAATTCCAGAAAGCAAATTTACCTGCCAGCCCTTGTCTGCTGTCCTGTAGTACGGATAGTTTTTAGTTATGTGCGTATAAATTCCATTTAGTGTAAGCTGCTTATCAGGTGCCATTGTAATTGCTTGTACTATTAACTGTGCATAGGAGTAAGGTGGCTTAGAGTCATCCTGTACAACAAAAAGAAAAGTCTGCATCAATAAACTTTGAAAATATAACTCCCCTTTCTAAATCAAAAGTTACAAAATATAATTAACTTAAGGCACTTTCGAATGGTCAAAATCTTAAGGCAGAAAAGAAACTAAGATGATTTTGCTCTTCTGATTAAAAGATAACAATAAAAAAATAACATTAAAAATTTGGAGACACATACCACAGTAAAGGATTCTCAACAGCAAAGAATTTTCAACAGCCTACAGACCCATGGATAAAATACACACAGACCCTCCCCCAAAGGGAAGAGAGGGAATCAATAAATAGATACATAAACAAATCTCATCTCTGATCACAAAAATCTACCAATTGTTTTTAAAGTCTGCAATATTAAATGATGATGCACTGCATCTGCTTTAGCAAACAAAATTTCTTAAGTCTTACATTCACTCACAATGTAATTTATGGGACTGATTTCAAATCATGTTTACCTTTGGGCTATCTCCACCCGATGCTTCCTTGTCATTCTCTGACTGTGAATTATCAGCCATTAAATGTAGGTCAGATGGTATTACACGACTCATTTTGTACCCTGAAGAGCCTGCACCACGGGGGCTAGATGGGCAGGAATTTGCAGCACTGTAGAGCATAAAAAGAAGATCCTACTATTTTGTTATACAGTATATCACCACATTATATCTAATCAAAAAGCTTTTACTGTGGAAAAGCCCACTGCCAGAGCATCTAGGCTACAGTTAAGGGTCTGTCAGTATTTCCATTATAAACCCCATCTTCCAAGCCTTTCTAACTCATCCATGGGAATTAAAATCACTGCAGGAAGAAACCTGTCAAATGAAGCTCAGGTTTTCCTCCTCAAAGGGAAAAAGATTAACTGATTTATTAGGTTGTAGTGTAATTTGGGTGGGATTTGCCAACAGAAAAGTCCACTGTAACTAAATAAGCAACCACAAATTTTAAGACATTCATTTGAAATAAGAAACACATCTTGCATGAAATTTCTGCCATATGCTTGTATTCAGTCTGCACAGAAAAGATCATCTCTCCTGTGCAGTATTTTTGAACATTGGAGAAAATATAGCAAGCAGTTGGAAAAAAAGTTTTGATTCTTGTTTAAATCTAACCCAACATTAAGTGTTTACAAGTATATGCATATACACACACATATATATGTATAAACATCAGAAACTTCTCTATAAATGGGATGCACCAACACTGACTCATCTAATTTAACACAGTATTAGGAAAACAGAGCAGCTACACTGCTGCAAAGTGAACGATAGTGCCAAACAAACAAAAGCAGCATCTCTTGATACCTCTCCCTTTTTGCTATCACAGAAAAATGAAGATAAATTGTTTCTTATTCCACCGTAACATCTTTCTCACGGTTGTCCCCTGCCTTGTAGACTCACAGGAACCACCACTGCACAAAGCCTGTTTTCTTCCAGACTTTCCATTTAGCCAACAGGAAAGAGACAGTTGGTGGGTGAGGTCTGTCCTCTTCCCCCAAAAAAACCTTTGGCAGTTCTCCATGAGAACACGTACTTACTTCCCAACAGTTCATACTTGTAACTGATTTCAACACAGTCCTCAGAAACTCCAAAAGAAGTTAACTAAAAACCAGAATGACAAAGCCTGCTATGGCCGCAGAACCAGCTTTATCACCAAAGGCACTCTTTAACCTAACTCAAATCTATGGTTTAAAACATCAAGTAACAAATGTAGCCAGAAAGCGTTATTTAGAGTCACAGGATAGAACTTTAACATATTTACATCTGTCGAGTTAGGTTTGTCTGCCTGGCCTCTCACGTTTTTTGCTACCTCCATTTTTATGTACAGAAACAAGGGAGGCACTGTAGATGGAGCAATATATAGAAAAGATACTCTTCAAGTTTCTCATCAGGAGAAATCCACCAACAACTTGTTACTAATGATATACTAAAGAAGGGGGTCTGGGTTTTTTAAATGTTGCATGGAAGAATTCTCCATTAAAGCCAAAATGTGCCACTAATTCACTTTTTAAATAATGTCACTGCTGTTTTCTTTTCACATATCAACCAACAACATCCCTCTACTGTGCTCCCTTTAGCATGTATTGACAAAGCAACACATACAGTATAATCAAAGCACGTTTACAAGTCTTCTACAAAACAGGGGGATCTGAAGAGAAACTGTCAAGCTTTGCTCTCAAAATAGACTCAGAACTGTTGTTTGGGGGTTGGGTTTTCTTTGTAATAAATTATATTCAACAGGTGCATGAAAGCCCTGAAGAGAAGTACAAAATTCATAGTGAGGCAAAGACTGTGCTGGTATATGGATATTATCTGAAATATCTGTGAGCTGCTCTGTCATTCCCTGGACAAGATGTGTTTTTCATGATTTAATAAGAAGGCAAACCTGTTACATAGTTGAGTCCAGATCTCTTTTCTTTCTACTTCCACCATTTATACAGATCTCATTAAACACTACAATATTGAGATCAAGCTCTTGGCAGGCATGAAAGAAGTCAATTATCCTTATATTCAAATTTCATTAACAAGATCTACAGTTTGAAAAATCAAGCATTAACAGTCCTTCACTCAAGTGGAGATACAGGAAGTGAGGGGAGAAGAAAAAAGCTTTCAACAGCAAGTAAGTGACCTTGAAACACAACTTTCTGTGCCTTTACATAAAATTTGTGCTCCTGAACTGTCTATGAATTTTAAAATTTGTATCTAAACTGATTTTACCAGTTTGGGAGGACAGCTTGCTTATGGTCAGTCGCGTCTGGTCCCAAAGAACAAGTCAGACAAGAGCTACAATTACCAAACTAAGCAGCACAGCAAGCTAAAAATGTACAGGAACCTCCCCTGCACACTTTCCTACACTAAGCTCCATTTCTTACATTGTATTTTAAGTAAAATGTCTGTTTACTTGCAGCAATACTTAATCACAAATCTTCTGGAGTAAGGAATCAGTCTGTTTTACACACTAATGATAACCTGGCCTAGTTTCAGCTTCCTAGTGGTTGGTGCAGTGCTGTGGTTTGGATTTAGTATGAGAATAAAGCTGATAACATACTGAAGTTTTAGTTGTTGCTCAGTTGTGTTTACCCTGCTCAAGGACTTTTCAGTCTCTCATGCTTTGCCAAGTGAGGACAGGCACATGAAGCCAGGGGGACACACAGCCATGGCAACTGACCCGAACTACCCAAAAGAATATTCCACATCACAGAACATCACCCCCAGAATATAAACTGAGGAGAGTCAACCAGGAGGGGCCAATCACTGCTTGGGGATAAGCTGGCCATAAGTCAGTGGGTGTTGAGCAACTGTAACTGTGCATCACTTGGGTTTTTTTCAGGGAGTGAGTTTATTCCTTCCTCTCTCTCCCTGCTACCATTGCTATAACTGTATTATTATATTTTAGATTTTACTTTTTCCAGTTCTCTTCCCCATCCCACTGGGAAGGTGGAGGAGAGAGCAAGCGGTTGGCTGGTACTTAGTTGCCAGCTGGGCTCAAACAATGAAATAAACAAAAAATCTACCTTTTTTCTGATTATCAACTTCAGGTGACAGTGACTAACCAGAATGTTTTAAAATGGCATTATTTAGACTTATCTCATTTAGAGTCTTGCCATAAGCATGCAAGAATAAAAAGCAACCCGAATCATTTGGAATGCAAGACAAAAGATACTCTCCTTTGTTGTACTAAGAATGCCACACTCCTGAGCAAACTGTTACACATTTAATGTATTACAACTGAATGGTAAAGGCTGCTCATGTAATTATCTTATTACTTAGCAGAATAGTGGTTGTCTTCAAGGCAGGTAATGCTGAGCTTCAACTAAACTTTTACCACAAACACAAAATACTTAAAATGAATTGGAAAGCTGCCTTATATTGCTAACCATACATTGCCCCATATCCAGTGTGCAGGGTTTAAATACCTGATAGTTCCTGTGGGAGAAGGGAGAGGGCTGATCAGGTGAGCCATGTTGTCTGGAATGTTTATTGTTAAGGGAGAGATCTGGGGTTGCACAGGCTTCACTGGGGACTCCGGGGCCTCCTGTTTTTCTCTCTTTTCATTGGACAGAGCTGTGAATGTTATCTTGATGTTTGTGCTGGGAAACCTGAAAGTACAGCTGAAAAATAAAACACAAATATATAAGCCACTTTTTACAGAATGTCAGATTTTCTGCATAACTTGAACCTATCACACAACCTAATTTAAAAATCAAAAAGGTTCAGTAAATCACCTGTAACCATCTTCGTTTTAGAGCTCATACAGAAAGAGCAATGTGGCTAGAAAAAGACCCCCAAGTAAGCAATTTGAAAATTGGGAAAGAAATACAAGCAAATACAATTCTTTATAACAAGGGCAGTTTACATGTTGCCTCTAAATCTTGCAACTATCCCTACCTAAAACAAGTCCTATTTTGAAGACTCTTTTATGATGCCAAAGAACAGTTTCAGCAAATAAACAAGTCACAAGTAGTTAGGAGCACACATTCTGACCAGTTTAAGGTCTACCGAGTTTCACAGAGTGGTCTACCTACAAGATTTAATTTCTCTTAAAACACTTATTAAATAACTATCAATCCTAATTCTGGTCATTTAAGGAGTATATTGCTGTTGTACCACTACATTCAAGTATCTTTTCTCAGAGCTAAATTTAAGAGCCCTTCTTCCTATCCTACTAAAAGACTACATGCCCAAATGTAAAGATTAATGATAAATTAACAATGTGCAATTGTCTAAAAATTTGGAAAACAAAACACAATGAATGTACTTTGGGGTATTTTTTGTTCTGCATCTCTGTATATAGCATTTAGAACTTAACAAAGTTAAACAGACTGCTTACAACTTCTCAATAAATAAACAGACTGAACAAACAACAACTTGTATTTCTCTCAACAAAAGCATCTATAAAAATACAATTCAACAACCCTACTATCTTCTTTTAAGCTGTTAGACTGCACCCACCATTAAACCCACAACTACATTCACACACCTCTTCCACATGATGAAAAGAACTTTCCACCAACACAGTACCAAACAGGCAAACCCGGAACATTTTCTAAGGTTAAGGTGATTCTAGGTAGATCTAGTTTTATAAAGATAGGAAACAACAGCATGACTAAGAAACACAGCTATGAATGCAAGATACAGACCATAAACAGAAGTGATCATTTATGCTTATTATATTTTTCCAGAGAAAAGTGATGTAAGAATTGGAACACTCAGCTCTGGAGTAGCCTCTTAAAGCATTTCTTCAAATCAATCTGAAGGTGTTTATAGAACAAAGGCAGCATTTGATTTTTGTGACATCTCCTGCCACATGCACCACAGTGATTCTTTTTTCCTACAATACACACCCAAGGATCAGGGAAAAGAGAAAGAATTGACAATGACCTTCCTTTTCTCTCAGTCTTACTTCTCAGTATGGACCACATCCGAATTTAACAGCCGACCTATTTCTGAAACATGCTCCATGTACTAAATTAGGAACAGAATCTATGCCAAAAAACTGCACATGCGTTTCAGCAAGAAAGTTAAATGGACCTATTTCTGGGTTGGGTTTTGTGGTTTAGGGTTTTCTAGTATCTTCAGTAACAACTCATTGCTTATATTGCTTTAGTTTGAAAGAGCTCTCCATTGTTTCGCTAATAAAAATGTTTCCTGAACATTTAAGTTAATGACTGCTCCTGAAAACACTGCTCAATCCCATGCAGAGGGTAGCTACAGACACCCCTTTTGATGAAGATTAAATAAAAATCCCTGTAAGTGACCACCATCATCTGTTTTGATACAGAGACAGATTTAAACTTTAGTCACCTGTTCTCTATGTTTTACAAGGTGCCCTGGGTTCAGCTGTAGCAGCCATTTTTCTCCTTCTTAGTAGCTGGTACAGTGCTGTGTTTTCCACTTTAGCCTGAGAACAATGCTGATAACACCAATGTTTTTAGTTGTTGCTAAGTAATGTTTATTCCAATCAAGGACTTTTCAGTCTCATGCTCTGCTGGTGATGAGGAGCATGGGAAGCTGGGAGGAAGCAAGAGACAGGACACCTGACTCAAAGTACCCAAAGAGTTATTCCATACCACAGCACGTCATTCCCACTACAGAAAATGGGGGGAGCTACCCAGAAGGCCCAGATCACTGCTCGGGTCCAGTTGGGTATCAGTGGGCAGGTAGTGAGCAACTGTATTCTCTCCCCTTATCACTATTATTACTGGTGGGTTTGTGTTATACCTTAGTTACTGGACTGTTCTTATCTCAACCCATGGGATTTACATTCTTTCAATTCTCCTCCCCATCCCTCCGGGAGCAGGAGGGAAATAAAGGAGAGTGAGTGAGTGGCTGCATGGTTTGGAGTTACCAGGCAGGCTTAAACCACAGCAGTTCTTTTTGGCACCCAATGCTGGACATAAATCTGACCAGAGTGTGTCTAATCGTAAATCTAAACCTTCACACAAGGCTATTCCATACTTGAAAATATAACTTAAAGCTTTTCAGACCAAACTCATTTCAACTTCAGTAAAATGTGGGAGTAATCGGATATAGCTTTAGATGCTCATTCACTGGTTGGACTTCTTACTCCCTAGTAAAAAAAAACCAGCACATAAGAATGAGCAATCACAGCTTTAGTGCTGGGGTGGGGTAAGGATGGGGAGGAGGTAACCTTCACAACTTAGGCACAAGTATCAGAAATATGGAAAAATAAAATGTATACTCGAAAATTCCTTCAATATTCCTTGTAAGCATATTAAACCACCTCCTTTCTTACACTACTGCAATCCCTTAATACATTGTTTTCCCTGTGAGCATCTTCTGCAAAAAATGTAAGGACAGCTTACTCAGGTAAGACTAAAGCACAGATTTCAAAGTACAACAGAGAAATGGTGCTCCCAAATGTTGATGAAGTTTGGAAAACAAAACCAAACAAAACCACCCGAAACCCAGGAGCTCTGGCTAATCAAGGTATGGGATAGGTTACAAATGTGCCAAACAAACCTGAACTCAGTCAGGAGCTACATTCAAACCCAAACATATTACATTTTACAGCACTTCCCATGCTGAGCTTGAAGGAATGACCTTATTAAGGAAGACAATACACCCACAAATCACCACCTGGTTAGAACATGCAAACATCTAACTATTACCACAAAAGACCACATCTCTCCCTTGATTCCTATTTGTAAATAGAGGAGTTTTAATAGAAGCATATTTTTGGATGGTAAAATTCATCCAAAAAGCAGAATAAAGAGTATGTACCAGCTAACAGTTTTTCTGAGTAAGCTGCATTAACATGACTGTACATTTACTTCCAAAATCAAAGTAAGGAACATGTTCTAATTTGATGAGAATCAAGCTGGTTTTGGCATATTCTTTAGTTACATAATGAACTAAAAAACCACAGCACACCTACAGTGAAAGACCTCATCAAGCATTTAGTCTACAGCAAGCTGAAGCTGATTTTACTCACTATTTAAAGCATTTACAATAGGTTCACAATGTGCTACCATAAGTTGGTTGCTGTAGAAGAGACTCATCTATATAACCCACTTAAAAATGGAAAGAAAAAAATAGTAAATTCATAAGCTGGCAGCTTGCACCTCATCTGCTCAACTATCATTCTTAACAGGATGATGCCATTTGGAGCAGGACATCCAACAGAGCCACCAAAATGGATTCAACAGATTCCTAAAAACAAATGTTTACAGACATCAATGTTTAAACAGCCTATCATGAAAAGTGTATTAGGTATCTAAGTGATGAAAGCAAGTAGCACTATTTAGCTAATGTGCCAGCACTGTATTTTACTTACTTCAAACAACTGTTCACAGGATCCACATTTGAACAATTTTGTACATTTACTGATTATAAGTACTTGCCTTGTGCTTTCTACAGAGCATCATGAAGAACAGTGGGCAATGCCAGGAAACTGCAGCAGAGGTGTCACAACTAAAATGCAACTCATGAGCCTAGTTATTTAAAAGTTCACTCTGGGTTGAGTACTGGAGAACAGACAAGAAGCATCAAATCATTTCAAACTATTCCCTAGAAAACTCTTGCTATTTCCAGAGCTCCCAGCAGGACAGAAAGATGCTGATTTAGGCACTACCTCTAAGGATGTGAACAGCTTCGCAAGGTGCCAGGTAAGTGTCTTGTGGGAAAATGTGCAAAGTCTTGTTTTCTCACACCTGTATTTCTAATATTTTATCACTTTCCCTCAGTGATTCTGCCTGTACTGCAAGGAAAAGATGATAATATACTTGTAATTCTGCCTACATGAAAATATGATCTGACTGAAAACAAGGAATTCCCTCCTGTCTATCTGGGGAACCAAACCATAGAAGTAGGAATTCAATTCCTCCCCACACCCTGCTATGACATTCAGTGCCTCAGTATCCTTTGAATTGTTCCATTTTAATTGTCTTTTAAGAACCAGGCCCAAAATTGGAGAGAAGCTGCCAACCTGCTGCTCTTTTATCACCACCTCTAGATTTTACATTCAAAAAGATTATAGGAGTTTGGCACTAATAACCCACTAAATCATGGTAGCTACAACTGTAAATTCAACTCTTCACACTATGACACTGAACACCAGTTAACCTGGAGATGCCCCTGTATTTTAAACACATCTAAAAGAATAACAAGGTGAGAGTTTTGGAACTCTTGTTGATTTACTGAGAGCCAAGATCTTCAACTTTTTACATTAAAAAAGCAAGACCCACAAGGAAGAATCCAGGCAGCATCTGAGAGATTGCTTGTGTCAATTTCTGACTTCAAATACTTTAAATACAAGCATAGACAACAGTATAACTCACCTCAAGGAGAAACTGAGGTAATCACCACCTGAACCACCCCACAGGCCTTTTTCAGCCTGGTTTCCTTTGCCAGTACAGCAGGCAAAAGCGATGCCATTTGTACTTTCTTCTCCCCTATTTTGATCAGTGAACTAGTTAAAAAAAACCCACATGAATCACTGTACTTCCAGATATGGCCTCTCTCCCACAGAAGGGAGATTCAAAACTAATCCCTTTTCTAGTTCCCCTTGCCTAGCTGCTTATGATTTGCATCGCAGTTGGGTCTTTCCCCATCACTCCAGTAAAAGTGATCCTCACAGCCAATGAGGGTATTTATACTTCTGGTAGAAGATATGCACACGTTGAAGCTTAAGTCACCAGGAAAATATTGCAGTGCACGTTTCCACACACACTTTTGGTTCAGTTACATTTTAGAAGTCAAGCAAAAATTGTTTTTTAATATCACTCTGATAGAAACACAGAGAAACTGAGTTTGCAAGGGACCTCTGAAGGCCTCTAGCCCAATCTCCTGTTTAAAGCAGGGCTAACTTCCAAGTCAGACTAGGCTGCTCATGGCCTTAGTCTAATCAATTTTAAAGCCTTCCAAGGACAGACTTGGACAATTAATTCCTGTAATGAGCCACTCTAGGGGTGAAGGGTTTCTCATTTGTCCAGGTATAATTTCTGTTGCAACTTGCTACAGCTGCTCATCTTCAAACTGTGAGCTTCTCAGCATAGCCTGGCTCTATCTTTCTACAACACCTGTTTAGGCAGGGAAAGGCCGCACGCAGATTCACCTTTGAGCTTCTCCAGGAGAGAAAATAAGTAACTAACCTGAGGTCCTTCAGCCTCTCCCCATATATGCAAGATCCAATAAACATCTCAGCAGCCCTCCATTTTCTGCTGAGGGGCCCAAAACCAGACACCATTACTGCCCATACAAGCCCAGCCTCCATCATGACAACGTGTACTGCTGAAGCACATACCATCTCCTCTCCCCCAGGATCCCACTCATCCTCTAAAAAGCTGCTCCCCAGTCAGCCATTCCCAGCCTTTACCCACCCCAGATGCAGGATGTTCCATTTGTCTTTGCTAAACGTCACAAGGTTCCCTTCAGCCCAGTCTCAGTTTGTCAGTGTCCCTCTAAATGACAGTTCTGCACTCCAGCATCATATTAACCACCCCCCATCCTGAGTTCAGCATTATCTGTGCCCTGCAATACATACTCTCTGTCCTATATCCCAAATCACTAATGAGTAACAGCACTGACCCCAGTTCTACAAGGATAGAAGGTTGCACAAGGTTAGGTACCACTTCCTCTGGACTGTCCTATGTAACATCTGTAAATCTCAGGCCATCAATGTCAAAACTGGGTGGCATTCAAGTGTCTATAGAACAGGTTACTTGAAAGGGGACACAACTTATATGACTTCCTGATAATGGGTGAATTTCAGTATGAAACAACAAGGACAACTATTTCATCTCTTCTCAATCTGCTGCTTCCTTTCTTATTGACTGCATCACAGTGGATTGTTAAGTGAATCATAAACTAGATCCAGTGACTGGGTTTAACTGATTTTTGACAAAGCAAGGCTTAAAAGATGAGTCTTCTCAAAAGCAACTAGAAATACCACAGAGGTAAAAAAAGCTCAAAAAGTTGAAGTATAATTACATATAATTTCAACCTTTGCAAAGTCTGTGTATTACGTTTTCATGTCCTGGGAAAAAGGTGCATCTCTATAGAGAGAGCTGAGCTCAGTTCCTCTCACAGGTTAATCTAACACACACAACTCTAGGAAACCTGTCAGGAGAGATGCAAATCTGTGCCTTTGAGATACCTGAAAGAAGTAACTTCTGTTAACTCAGAGAAAAGCAACAATCCCCATGCCAAGGAAAAAATGTCTGCTTTACTCAGCCTACCCCTTTGCAAAAAAAATTGCATTTAATTTTCTAAGTTCCTCATTTTCTGAATTTTATCCCAAAGTTTTCTCACTATTCAACACCAAGAGCAGGCAGCTTAAATTATTCCCATCCAAAATTGATTTTTAAGACTTTGGGCTGTGTTTAACTGAACTGGAAGTCAATACTCCAGTCCCCTTCTAGAGTTGAGTTATCATCTTTAGACCTGAACAGAATCAACAAACCCAAACCTTTTTTAAAAGATAAACAAGGCCGCTTCAAAGCAGAGTCAGAATTTCACAATAAGCTTAATGTACCCAATATTTAAAAACTACTAATGAAGGTAGATATTTAAATCCATCGAAATAGTCACAATATTAAGTAACTGCCTGAAAACTCCAGAACTAAATTATTACTAATAAAGCATAGGTTATTAGGAAAAAAAAAAGTTACACAAATTCTTGTGGTAAAGCTTTTCTTTGACTCTTAAGCACAAGTAACTGCTTAGAGATTTGTTTTCCAAGAGTTTTCTAGGATTACATAAAGAAGTGCTGCTGTAAAATATCCATAATATGAGAAATGCCAAGAGAACAGGAAATTTTATAATGAATACACTGAAAAAGGGTTTTCCAGCACGCTATAATATTAATCAGATTTTTATCATCATCATCCTCCAAAACAGAGAACACTTTCTTAATGAACAATTTTCTAGTAAAGTTCATCTTCATGAGGTACAACCCTATCAAGAATTGCTATCAAGAATTTTAACTTAACAATACATTTGTAAAGCATTCTACATCGCTGGTAAGAGAAGAAAGGAGTGTCCAGTTTTCTCTACTGACATGGCAAGGTGGTCTAAAAAGAACTGATTATCTAAAATTTGTATTAAAGAAACAAAGCCCAATGCCTCCACTGGCTTTTTAAGAAGGGAGGTTTTTAATGCTCTTCTTGGCCACACCCTGTACAGCAATGTGAGAAACTACCCCAGCAGAAACACAGCATCACTGCCCACATGTGCATGTACACACACACACACACACACACACACACACACAGAGTGTTAGGATGGATTCCTCCTCCTTTCTGATTCCATGATTTGGCTAATTTACCATAAATTCACACACAATTACATTTGCCCATTACTAGTCAAGACACTTCTAGAGGTTACCCAAAAAGCAAACGCCCTTTTAAAATTGGCAGCTTTTTCCTCTGGGGGGCGAATCACAACCTCATGCATGTTCCCCTTAATTCTCTGTATCCTTTGCAATTCTTTTCTGCTGACCAAAGATCAATAGCTGCAAAGCATGTCCTCCACAGAGGATGTGAGGGCTCTGCAGAAAACTCAACCTCTAATATCATAAGGAACAAAACACACTCAGATTTTTAAACCAGCAATGAGACTTTCTATTCTGAGCCCTGGCCACGCTTGTCACAATTATCTGTTTTTTCAGGTGTACCATCACTGTCTCTAGAGTGACATAAAGCAGCATGAAAAAAAGCCCTGAAGATCACTGATCTACACACTCAGATGTGTTAAGATTCAAAAGCAAAGATCCATGCATCGTCAGAAGTGATGAAACACTGCTGTAGCCTCATGTTAATTCAAGTTGGCCAACAAAATGCTTTCACCAAATTCTAAGCAAAGGCTGAAAATATGGTGTAGTTGTAAATGGCTCCCCCATAGGCAAACTAGGTTACGTATTTCCCTACTCATGTTTTAGCAAGTGCATAAGTCGTATATAAAGTTGTCAGTATTCATTACAGGAATGGAGCTAACCCGCTTGTGGAAGGATCTGGAACAAGCCTGTCTGCGTCAAAAAATGATCCTGTGACAAGAGTATTGATGACGACAACCGGAACATTCCTGAACCACTAGCAGCAAATACAAACTGAGTAATAAACACATGCTCTTGTTTGAAATGGTGTTCAATTCTTCTTTCCCATTTAGAAGGCTAACTTTATAAAAAATAACCCATTTTCAACCCTATGCTCACAACAATTTCTCATGGTCATTTAAGAGCTGAGACTTGAAAAGATGTGTTCTGAGGACGTTAAACTACGACAGATTTTGCTGCAAATGTAAGTTATTCTATTAACTTAAAGCTGATCTCACCCCTCCCCTGCACTATGATGCTACTGAAACAAGCATTAATCAAAGTGCTATTACAGATTTTCAGAAGTTCTTGTTTTAGCAGTCAAACATTGCATTTTCTTTATATACCAACCACACAAACACTGGTATTGATCAGCAGCAAAAACATTTAGGTTACCTTACAGTACTGGAAATGTGCTACAGTTAACTACAAATACATATCTCAAAATCACAAATTCCCACTGCAGTCTCCTCTTTTCTTAAAGGGTAAAATATTTAAACCAGCAAGAAAGGGGAAATAAAAACCCAAACAAAACCTAAAGAAATTCAATACAGTAGCCCTGCACAGGCTGTAGGAACTGAGAAAGAAATTGGCCTGCAGGCAAGAATGTAGGCAGCAGTTACTGTAGAAACCAAGCTCTTCGTTGCTTTTCTCTAAGCAAAAGAAAGACACAAAAGGAGCTGGAAAACAGCGATCGATGGGAAGCAGCTTATAAAGCTGCTTGTCACATCTGCTGCAGGAAAACCAGACACTAATTCATTAAAACTGCTCATGTAATGCCTCTGGAATTTGAGGCTCCCCAGCCTGTGAATACAAAAGAAACTCCGCCTATGGAAACACTGCGTTTTCGGGTATTTAGCATCTCCGTACACAAAAGCTGTATGCAGTCAGGTTGTGTGGTCTCTATACCTAAATTTCATTCTAAACTATCAAAACCAAATTTGTCCAAAAGATTGTGTGCCTCTGTCTTTGCCAAATTTCAAAGAGCTATTTCAAGTCCCCACAGAGCATACATAACTCTATAATACAACAGTTTCCTGTTAAAAAAACCAGAAACTAAACAACGGGAAAGTAAAAAACTCAATCATCATTTCTTCTTCCTCCAAGATAACTGCATTTAACAATACTTTCCTATTATCAAACATGCAAACTCACACTTTCACAACAGTATATACCATTCACAACTTCCTGTAAAACACATGATTTACAATTATAGCTGAGCTGAAGGAGATAAACCGAACCTGCTCTACCCTTTAGTAGCAAGTTAAGTGGTTACAGAGGTGCCTGGCATCTCCCCCTCAGTTGTAGGGGACTCAAAAGCATGCAAAAATTCAGGCGGAAGCAGTGCTAAATAAAAAGCTATCAGCAAACTAAACATAACTGCTCAGAGCCAAGCCTACAGCATTTGGCATTTTACTATTCCTTCCAATTAAAACAGTAGGGGGAAGTACAGTGAACAAGTGCCGTCATGATGTGTTTTGACGCAAGCATAATCATAAAAAAAGCACTTCTGACTCACAGGTTACTTAAGTAGCAAAAGACTTCATTTATTACATCAGAGACCTGCATTCTACTGCAAAATGATGCCAAACCTCCCTACTCATTACCCAAAGAACAGCTACCCACAGGGGCAAGGCGGCACAGAGAAAAAAAAATCATTATTCCTGAGTCAAGGAAGCAAAGTTTGTTTTAGACAGGCTTTTCAAGACAGAATTCTGCTTCCAAGACCAGAATAGGCCTTTATTTCACACAGAAATCCATGACTAACTCAGGCCATTGAAGAGTGACAAAAACTGCTTCCTACCAAGTCTAATTTTGAGTACACAGCAGTGTTTCATTTTCCCCTTAAATCTGCCTGTCTGGTCAAAGAACAGACTTTTTTCAGACTCCTCTCTAAAAGCTACAGGCATTAATTAAACTTCACAATTACCTACCTAAAGGTGTTTGATGCTCAAGGGCCACTCCATACTTGCTTCACCTTGGGGATACTGCTGGGCTGGGTATCTCAAAAGGAATCAAGATTTTGTATTGTATTCCAAGATGGGTTTTTTAACCAACTGTACTCGGCAGAATGTTTGTTCAAACCACTTCCCAATTCTTCTTCTATGTGTAAACTCCTAAAACGTTTCTAGTGAAGGTGCAGACCCTCTATAGAGCTTACATGCATGAACTGCTCCACAGCCTTACATAAACTTACTTTATCATTAATCACTTCTGTGGGCACTCAAGGGCTAATCAAGACTTCAAAGAGTCTGAAAGACTGCAAAGAAAAGAAACCATGTAATTGACAACAAACACATTGTTATCAGAAAATATTCCTCGAGAAGCACTGCTCCTGAACTGTTCTCAGACCATGCTAAGCTCTCAAACCATGGGCTGCTGTAAGGGGCAGCAGCGAAGTACAGAAGGATAAAACCAATTTAAACTAACAGGTATGATTAAACAAGTCAGAGAGTCATGTAAGTGGTAATCTGTCCAGGAATAACAAAATAAATTAAAAAGTCTTCATGAGAATCTGTTAACCATTGTCACTGTACTGATAAAAGAGCAACAGTACAAAAAAGGAAAGAGTATAGCAATACAAACACGAAGCATGAGATTAATTTCTCCAAGCATAAACCTGTACCTGTGTTAGTCATTTAGCTTTCTACTGAATGAAAATGAACAGACACTTCATGGTGTACAGCCCAGAGAAGGGAAAAGCTGAAATTGTTTGGAGAAATCAGGTCCAGGGATGCTTATTTTTAATTTAAAGGGAGTCTATGTGTAGACACACACATACACTCTCATTCAGTCACACACTGCTCAGTATTAAGCAAAATGAAACTCACTCCAAACATCTAGTGAAGTAATGAAAACTGTAAGCCAAGATTCCTGAAGCCAGGAAGGTACCAACCAGGCTCTTAGCAATAGAAGCTTCATCTTGGGGATGGTTTCTTGGGATACAGCGATATAAAAGCTCAGCACTGCCAAACAAGGCAGGCTGTTCCCTGCCTCTTGTACTAGTTCTGTTCCCAGCCACAGAATTACTCCCTTTATCTGTTACCAGGAGCACCTTCACCTGATTTACTATCCCGGCAGAAAACTGCTTTAGCCCAAATATAGAAGTTTTATGATACTTCAGTAAATTTAAGTCATCTCACAGTCTAATCTTTCTTCAAAAATGTCAAATAAAACCATGACACCTTAATATAAAAGCAGTATTGTAAGTATTTCTCACTATGTAAGAAAATGTTTTATTATGCAACTGTTTCAACCATTCCCTTTAAAAGACTGAAATTTGAACTAATACAAAAAATAAGTTTCCAGAAGACACTGGTCGTAAAAGCAAGTGCAGAAGTCTGCTTGTGAACAAGAGTGCGTATTCAAGACCTGGAAAGAATAAAATTTGGTTAACTTGGGACCTTCTAGCTTGACCAAGGAAGCCAGTATCTGGACTGCAGACACTGTTAATAGGATGGATAATGGCCACTTAAGTCAAGCATTCCTCACAACATTTCTACCGCTCTGAAGACGTGACATACTAGAAACTACACTAGGAATAAAATTTCTGAGAGTCATGGCATGTATTATGTATTAGTAAATAACTAAGGCATTTATATGTTCCTATGTATTTATTACTTTCAAGGTCGCAACTAGAATTGAATAAACACACTGCTCTCCGTTTCTGTAACATCGTTCATTAGAAAACACTGAAGAACTGAGCACACTGCAGCGTAACACTTTAGGATCCAGTGCTCTTTGCACTCTAGACACACCAAAGGTTAGAGATAGTAGCATTCACACAGGAAGAGTGTATGCAAGAAAGCCTGGACCACTGACAAAACCAGAATGAACAAGACCTCAAAATCAGGGAAAGGGAGGAAAGTAGAAAGGGAAAGGAGCAGGGTGTCTGCACTGCAGACAAAGTAAGCCACTTCAAAAACCAAGGAATCAATTTTAAAAGGCAAAGCATAGCTCTTGATACAAAGTGCTAGAAAAGAGCACTGGAATTTCATCATCCCACTGCCTCCACCCATGAAGTATTATCCCCATTTTTAAAAACAGATTAAACAGATTTGTGAATTAGCCAAGTCCTTTTGGCAAGCGTGCAACAGAGCTGGGAACAGAACATATTTTTCCTCAACACCCAATCTTTGTTTAAACCACTGACTGGATCATACCTTAAATCTTCCTTCTCTGACAAGCACTTCAAGAGGCAGAGCACCAGTGAAACATCTTCAGAGAAAGGGAGACTGTTCAATTAAATAAGACTGAAATATCTCAATCCCAGCTTGTTGCACAGGAGCAGCTGCTGAAGGAGCAAAAAGAAGTGGTGGCTATGAAGCCTACACAGCAGAAAGTAACTCATGCACGTGTATCTCAAGGAATACATCTCATTCTCCAAAACAGAGATAGAGGCATTCTCATTTCACCAGTCCTTTACTATTACACCATGCAAACCTCACATTAAATGCATACATTCTAATTATAGACAGTTATACACTGAAGAATTTTAAGATGTTAAGCTACACAAACTTCACCTCCTATGTACCTATGAGAAACAGGATTTTTTCTTTTCCACTGTCAAACAAAAAAAAAACCACCACAGTATTTCAAGAAGTTAAGGAAAAAAAAAATGGTGAAATTTATATCCTAAATATTGAAAAATATCTGAAGGAAAAGGACTCTTCATTCCCTTTCCTTTAATAATAAAGTGGAGTTAATTCAAGGCAATGAAGAGTTGTCAAGCTACTAAAACTGTTACTCTCATGTATGTTACTTGTACCAGTGAAGAACAACCTGCAGCATTCCAGTGACACAGCTGGAGGTGAAGGGTACATTCTACATCCTGCAATATTGAAGGACTTTAATTTTGTTTATCTATGTTGTATCCACTGTTTTTAATTAATCACACTCCTACACTGCCCCAGGCCAATGTAATTTGGCAACTGCAAAAACTTTCACTGGTCAAAAAAAAGCCAGATTACTAATTCTTTTTGTGTTGGAAGGCGCCTTAAAGCTCATCCACTTTCAACCTCCTGCCACAGGCAGGGACACCTTTTACTTGACCAGACTGCTCCAAGCCCTGTTCAACCTGGCCTTGAACGCTCTCAGGGATGGGGCAGCCACAACTTCTCCGGGCAACCTGTGCCAGCACCTCAGCACCCTCACAGGGAAGAGCTTTGCTATCCCACTATACATCACTCTCTTTACACTCTGGTCCTCCTTGTGAGATAAAGCTAGAGCCAAACCAACTCTGTCCGTGGCAACTGACACAACATTAAAGTCTTCCAGAACATAATAGAGTAGGGTCTTCTCTTGTGCAACCAGACTGATGAACCGAAGCTCATGAAATGCTTTGAAATGTTGGAAGAAAGAAAAAATGCAATCAGCTCCAAAGAGTTTCTTGTACAGAGAGGAACATTTTGCTGAACTGCTCCAACAAACTTCCCTCAGTGAGCAGACATTTGTAAAGCTCTCCTAGATTAATACAAAGCAATGTGTCTTCCTTTCACCCTCCCTGAAGAAACAAGTGATGCTTGTTCAAGTTGGACCTCCCTAGCTTATCAACTGAGCATCATTCTTCTCTGAATGGGACTGTGAAAACTGACATATAAAAAATAATCCTCCAATTATTAAGAACTCCCCATCTTCCCCTCCCCACATACCATCTATCTGCTGGACCCTCCCTATCTCAGAAGACCATTTGCTGTTACTATTTCATTTCTGTCATGCACAAATATTGATTGCCATAAAATCAGACATTTCTGTAGTGAGATCTGAATGCAGGATGGTATATTTCAGAACAATTTCATCAGTCATGTGATTCCTTCCAAATTTCACTGCAGCATCCACTTGTATAGCAAGGCTGAAAAGATGCAAATGAGTTCCATGCACATGCTACTGCATCAAAAAAGAACTGCAAACACTAATTTTCACAGTACCTAAATTAACATTTTTCCATTTAGACTTGAAAATCAACCAATATTTGAAAGATTCAGATTTTCAGAAAGATATATTATGTTAAAATGAATGTTAATCCTTAGCTACAGAAAGCCTTTCCTCATTTCCATGTGTGTATAAAGCTTTATACTACACTTCCTTCAATAATGACAAAAACACTTTCATATTGAGAATGAATCTTTTTAAAAATCCCTGTTAACAGAGGAAGCACCATATAAATACCATGACATACATCATAATATCCAAGCATATTATGGCTGATATTATACCATAATTTAACGGTATTATATTATATTATAGTATAATAATATACCAACATGGTATAAGGTATATACACCTTATATATAAACCTCATATAAGGTGGCCCTTAAACTCAAGTTATCGTAAATACAGAAGAAGCAGCAAATACTTTTAATGTATTAGGAGCCCACTTCCTCCATTTTTAATTCATATGTCAAATTATTTTCTGATCTTAGAAATATCTGGAAAAGTAAAAAACTGATACTCCTGGGTTTAAAGTCTATTAAAAAAAAAATCAAAGCAAAAATGAAGAAGATTAAAATATGAAGATCTAAGAGACACTTGAACAATTCTAGAGGGCATGACCATGGCCTTAGCCTGCACTCTAATACACAGACTTTTCCAGTATACGGAGAACAATGCACAGGCTTTAAGTCAGAAAAGCTAAAAACTAAGATAACAAACACCCCAGATGATAAAAAACAATCTCTGTAAAACTACACTTAACATCCTTCCCCCCAGAAAATAAAGAACCAAAATATCTACCTCACATATTACAAATTTTCCACTAAATGTTAATGCACAAGTTTGTTTGCCATGGTTTTTAGAAAAAGTCAAAAAGGTTTGCTAGATATTTTTAAGCTAACACTGCTTTAATCATCATTGGGAATCACACTGGGAAAACCTTAAGAGCACTAATTAGTTCAGTTACAAAATTGTATCTTACAATCAGTTTTGCTCTCTCTCCTGAGAAAACAATAGTCAGTTTATATGAAGTGTCACAAGAATCAGTGACTTTTCCGTAAGAACTACAAAGGCAATGAGACAGGACACCATCACTTGGTGCAGACAGCTTGAAATGTGGTATGAAACCCTTAAACCTCACTGCTCAAAAAACAACACATAAAGCTTAACAGATACTACCAGAAACTAGTTATCAACTATATGTATTTGAAGATATTTCTGCGAAGTGCAAAATGAGACCATCAATCACACAAACACTTGGGAAACTACTAAAATAGCACAAGCAGTTTTGTTGCTTTTCCAGTCCAAGTTCATAATCCACAGTGGTCACATTTTACTTCCTTCTTCTACTTCTGTATGTGGATAGCACCTCTATGACCTACACTCCTCACAGAAGGAGAAACAATATCCAGAAACATTACATAGCTCTCTTGCCTGTGGAGTCTGAGGGACTACTTTGCTAAGAGTAGAGCTCATCAGGCCCCTCAGTGAGCTGATTCAACTTACTAATGCATCACCAGTTAACCCAGTGAAGCAAGTCTTTTAAGAGGAAAATAGTATTCTCTGGGGCTAGTGTGAGAACTAGCTAACATGGGACCTAGTAGTGCCAGAGCCAGCTGGGCTCTGGAGCCAAGATCCAGAACCTAAAAGAATCACTAAGGCCTTGCAAGATCAGAAAACCTTTACATCAGCTCAAATGTTGACCAAACTGCTACGTAAGAATACTGTGAAGACACTTTATCAATCTTATTAATTTCTTCCCATCTGGTAACGGAAAAAACTGCACTCCTGACTTGACAGAAAACTAATCCTGAGCCTGCTTCTCTCCTCCTCTTGTAAGGGATTGTTTTTCAGGTCTACCAGTAAGCTAATCTGTCTTGATCACACAATGTGAACACCAGAGCTAACATACCGGATGGAACAGGATGACTCTCATGGCTCTAACTCCCAATTAGCTTCTTTTAGCTAACCTTGAAACCAAAGGGTTAGTTACAGTTTATCTTCACAAACTGAATCTTACACACAGAGCTATGCTTAGAATGAGATGAAAGTGCTACTACCCGTGTTTTAATAAAACTGTACTACTATATAAATTGAATGTGGACATTAAAACAAACTCACCCACCCTCTTCAATAACAGCAATGTGAAAGATACTTTAAATTACTGCAAATGCTTGAAAAATGGTTTACCAATATACTTGAGAAGCAAAAGTCTTCTGTAACAGTGCATCCTTTAACTCAATGCACTCTCTCAGGAGAAATGAGAATTTAAAAGAACACTCTATATAAAGAAGTATGTAGATTATAGCATAATATATATATGTATCAATGTTAAGCCTGCTGCCTATGGCACACTTAAATAATTATAACATTCTGAAAAGCTCACCAAATCAAATGAATTGCGTCAAGCCTGACCTCCTCGGAGAAATAAAACTGTCCAAAATGTTATAAAACACACTGCAAAGATGCAATGTACTTGTATGTACATCTAAGTTTTATTTACTGTTGCTCTCCAGTATTTCTCAGACATTTTGTACCAGAATTCGCAGCATGAAGCTGCTGCAAGTGAAGAATCACAAGCAGTCTGTGAACTTGAGCTGTGATTAAAACTGGTTTTAAAAATCTGAACAGCCGTATGAAGTGGATGCTTAACACCACTTACCTATTAAAGGTAACACGGGATGGGGGGGCAAAGAAACAGCTATTTTACAGATGCTAAACATAATGGTAAAAACATTTACACAGAGAAGTATTGCAGTTAACTAATGAATATAGACCAAGTCCCAAAAGATTAAGTATAAGGTCATATTCTCTCTCAATTTCAAGTTGAAAATAATCAGACTAATCTCCAAAGTTTCAACAACACAACCACACCAGACACCAAGCATTGAAGTACCAGCACAAAATAGAGGTTGGTGCTGGTAACACAGCAGAAAACTAGAAATAAAGAATCAATAGCAAGAGGAGAAAAAAAAAGGAAAGAAGCAAACAAAAGGCTCAGTGCTTGACACTGACAGAGGGGAAGAAAAACCTTGCAAAAATAAACAGCTTGGAACACAAACTAAGTAATTCATGGTCTGTGCTGAAGTGGGGGCATGTGCTGGTCGTATGTTCAGCGTATGTTACTGGCACCATTCACCAGCATGTTCCATGTTGTAATAGCTTAAACATTTAAATTTGAAATGTGCTGCCTTCAGGGATGACATGATCTGGGCAGCTCTGATGAAACACACACCACTCAAAATGAATACATTCTCATTTTGGCTTGCAGGTTATTTCTCCATACTGCAAACAATGCTTTGCTTGGCACTAATTCATTTGAAGAGCTTACATTAAACATAACCAGTGGTAGTGTGAAGCAACTTTTAAAACCGGTAGACTCAGTTTATGTAAGATTATGTAAAATGACTGTTGTAGTATCTGTGATTCTTAGAGGCAAACTGGAGAGTATCAGAGTCTCAAACACACACACACACATATATATATATAATGATGCAGCCCCTTGCGCAGATGATGATGAAATGCAATGGTGTAGTTCTAAGACTCTAAAACATACAGGGAAAAACCAAATTCAGTTGGTGTTCAAACAACAAATTTCAAATACCTGTTTTCTGTAACAGCTCTGCCTTCCAACTGCACAGTCATTTCTTTCCTGTGAAAGCTGTACCAAGGAAGTTGTTTCTAGTGCTGACACAGACTTGAGAAGGGATCACCATCTCCTTACTATATGCTAATGCCTGGCACCAAACCCCTTCTGCATTCAAACAAGTGGCTATGATTACATCTATTCACTTCCTTTTAAATACCCATCCTATAGTATTTCAATTTGAAATCCCCTAGAGCGATTTCTCTTTGCTTTTTATTTTTGCATTAAATCATTACCTGCACAAGTCAAATCCTGCCTCCATTTGAAACACCTTGAAGAGGGTTATTCTAATGACTGTGATGGCATGAAGCATCTATCTAAGGACCTTTCAGGTTTAAAAATAAGTCTCCCTCACTCAGTGAAGAACTTTACCAGCCCAACTTTTTGCTCTCTCTGCACCAGACACTGTCAGTATGTTCTCAGTCAGCAATTCATTTACCACAGAACGTCCCTATAAAAGCACAAGGCAGTCACACATATTCTCTTCTTTCAATCTCCTGGGGAAAGTTCAAGCAAGCAGCTACCACAAAAGCAAAACAGTCGTAAGTAGGACAAAACTGCATTAGTGTAACACATCCAGTACCCAACACTTCCTTAATCAGAGCCCAAGGATGTCCAGGCTGAAATGCAATGTGTCACTGCAACAGGCACCCAACCCCCCTGGTACTCACCTTTGTATCTAAAAGTAGTTAACCCTCAGCTACTTAGACCTTCAAGATAAGAAATTTAACTGGAAGAACCACCACTGAATCCTACTAATAGCAGATGTTGTTGCAAAAAGAAGTCGTTGTAGACTCAACAGTTCACCTTGGAGATAAAGCACAAAAACGCTACAAGAATGGAATCAAGAGGATTATGGAAAACAAAACCACATCCTGCCTTCCCAAGCCTCCCTGAAGAGACTCAGGCAGCACATTTCTACACTGTCATCTCCCATATTCATTTCCCCAACTGCAGTGTTTTTTTCTTAATTCCAAACACTGTAGAAAAGCCTATGTTTTACAACTAATATTTCCAATTAAACGACCACATTCAATTCCTCAGAAACACCTTCCTCAGTCTCCTCTCCATGTCCACCATCCTACTACTTCTCCTACTCAAAATCACACACTCAGATGTTGTGGTTATTTTGTATTCTATATAACCATGCTTTTAAGCTTTCCAGGTGAAGTGCAATTATTTTATGGCACACTAGTCAGCTGCAGTCATAGAATCATAGAACAGTTAAGGTTGGAAAGGACCTTAAGATCATCCAGTTCCAACCCCCCTGCCATAAGCAGGGACACCTCACACTAAACC
>JBCJKH010035005.1:0-31628 GCA_039877255.1 Loriculus beryllinus
GAGACAGGACACCTGACCCAAACTAGCCAAAGAGGTATTCCATACCACAGCACATCATGCCCAGGATGTAGAACTGGAGGCAGTTACCGGGATGAAGATATTAAACAGTACTGGTCCCATCCCTGACGGATGCCACTTGTCACTGATCTCCACCCAGACACTGGACCATGGACCACTACCCTGTGGATGCAACCATGCAGCCAATTCCTCATCTTTTGAACAGTCCACCCATCAAATCCATCTCTCTCCAATTTATAGAGAAGGATGCTGTGGGGGATTGTGTCAAAAGATTTACAGACATCCAGATAAACAACATCCACAGCCTTCCTTTATCCACTGATGTAGTAACTCCATCATAGAAGGCCACTAGGTTGGTCAGGCAGGACCTGCCCTTGGTGAAGTCAGGCTGGCTGTCTCGTATCATCTCCCTGTCCTCCATGTGCCTTAGCATAGCTCCTAGAAGGATCTGTTCCATGATCTTCTCAGGCAGAGGTGAGGCGGAGAGGCTAGTAATTCTCAGGGTCCTTTCTTTCTCTTTTAAGAATGAGTGCAATTGCAACAGTTGCAATCAGTACTGGATCAGACAAACTTAATTTAAGACTACTGTAAAAGCATTAAAGCTATTAAATTAAAAGCATTAAAGCTATTTTTCCTTATCTGTGTAAGCTAAGGTTTCCTTACCTCATACCAATTCAGTGTTTACAGCTTGAAAGAATACCTTTAGATTCACATAATGAAACAAAATTGTATGGTTAAGCAGCACAGTAACAAATTTCTAGATAAAAGGGTTTCTGCAAAGACCAAGAAAGCTCTTTTACTTCAAAGCTTCTGCTCAAAACTTACATAGTGTCCTATGGTACTGGCATAGGTGTCAGCTATCCAGGACATCTCCCTCTCCCCTGTGCTCATATCAGGAGCAGGCACATCAACACCAGGTCCTGTTGGCAACAGTGAAAATGGCTTTTAAGGATCAAACACGAATAGGTATATTCAACCATTATTGCCTTGGGAACTGTGCAGGCCTTGGCAGAGAATAACTTCCTGTTTTATCCCCAGTTTATTATGCAAGCAACAGATAGTCAGATTCAGTCATAGACGTCATATCATGTATTTTGTACACTCTTGTCAAAACCTGCAACTTTTCACACAAGCCATTCAGTAAAATGAAGGCCAGTTTGTCAATAAAAAGTCAGAGTAAGGTCAATAATAATGCATCAAAAGCATTTATGAGTTTTTTGATGATCATTGGTGTAACAACAGGAAGGGCACTATCTAGGTAATGATTTCTATAAATCATGATGTTAATTGTGGTTTTTTACATCCAATTGGTTGTTTGGTGTTGTGTGGTTTTGGTTTGGTGGGTTTTTTTGTTTGTTTTGTTCTTTTTGATTAGAATTTCCTTTTTGTTCCTGTGTTTAAAGATTGAAGCTAGGCTATTCCTAGTCATTGTACTCTAGCATATGCAATTGATTTTACTGCCCACTTCAAGAAACAGACGCTACTACACCTTTCTTGATTAAATAAACCCTTCAAGGAACAAATTCTGCCTGTTTTTATTAGATAACTAAAAATAGCATTGACCCAACCTATTTAAGATGAGAGGGACTTGCTCAGCAAGATTTTAAGTGCAACTCTGCCTCTACCAATTTTTTTCTGAAGTATTTTTAAACAGTTTATGAAAGCTTTGGCCTATCATAGAATCAAAAAGTGAAGACAGATTTAGTCAAACCATTTTAATTGTCACTGAACTAAAAATCACCCTAGCTGGCATAGTGTATAGTATTACCCTAGTCACATGTAACATCAATAAGTGTGTTTATATAGAAGCTTAATTTAGATGAGAAACACTCTGGCTGGAAGAGCATATGACAAACACTCTGGCTGAAGAGCAAGAAAATGCAGATAAATGGATATATATTCCCAGACACCAGGAATACATGACAGACCTTTAACTAGTTACATGCCCTCTTATTGCCTTGAATAAGAATCTCCTTTAGGTAAAATCGTCCACTTAATTACAAGTTGAGCTAGTAACGTTCAGCTTTCTCCATAGAAGACTTCCAGATAGCAATGCCAGACAGCAAGCTATCAAAACAACTGTGGGTTGAGAGTCTGAATCAAACACCTAGTAACATTACAGAACCTGAGGTTGTTAAAACGGGCACTTAGGCTTTTTGCCTATCCTTGCAGCCTGTGGTTGCCATGGATGAAGCCATCAACTTTCTCTGGGTGGATCTTCTATTTCTTTCCTGTATTTCCTCAGATATCTGCCAAAAGCCTCAAATGAGACTACAGGAAACAGTAACAGTAAAGAGTGATATTGGAGATTAAAATTGCAACAGACTTTGTCACTATTTTATAACCTATCTCTAAGAGAAATGTGATTCATTTCAGATCCTGTGAGCTCAGCTTCTGTGGCTTTTCATAGCGGAACAGCCACAAGGAAAAGGTTAAGACAGCTCCCTTTAAAATCCACTAAGATGCAATGACTCAATTCTTTGTGGCTTTTTGCTGAAAGTACTATACCCAAATTATTTACAGCTCTCAAAAACATGGTTATTTAAGGACACTATCTAGTGGGTGCTGTCAATGCACAATGAATCAGATTCTTAATTTTTAATAGTAAAACTGCACAACATACCTATAAAGCCCTTTTTTGCCAGCTCCATAGTAAATCTTCTTGTGATCTTTTCCAATTCATTGTCCTACAGAGAAAATGCAATAAATATCACAAGAAATCATTAGTGTTTATGAATATTGGCTAGAACTTATGCCCAAGTATAAACAGATGACCTTTTCTTTTAGAAGAAAGGATGATTCATATATTAATATAATTCATATGCCACTCCCTAACAGACCCTTAGTATTCAGGCAGCACAAGGACCCATTCAGCTTTCTTTCTATACATTCTGATCCACAAGAAGTCAGGAGTGTGGTATGGGAAGAACCTGTGCTAGTAGCAGAGATTTCCAGCAAACAAATCTGATATCCTATGAGAGAGATTTGTAATCAGCAATAGCTGGCCTGCCAGCTGTGTAACCACCACAATCAATCAACTTCACACAAATCCTCACAACAGTTTTGAGCTTAGAATATCTGCTACATATTCTAGTATTCCTTTCTGTATAAGTTATTTTAATTAGGGCAAGGTGACAAGCCTAGTTAGTTATTATTCATATGGAACACTGCATAGAAAAGTTTAATAAAGCATAAAACTGTTTGTCAAAATAGACAAAAAAATTTACTTTTTTTTCTAAGAGTAATTTAATTTAAGCCTTTATTAAGAGTATCAACCTGCTAAAAGTTCAGGTTCTAAATTATTTGTATTTTCCTGACTTCAAGGACAAAAGTAGTAAGATGAATACTGAATATTCCACCTCTGAAACACAGATTTTTAAAGAATTCTTTTCCTAGCTATGGCATGCACAAGCTAAATTCAGCCTTCACAGAGGCAGAAGAGGCAGGAAGTTTTAAGTGGTCAGTAACGCCCTTAGGAGAGGTTTTTTAATTGGCTGGCTTCAGTACTGCAAAAAACTGAAATTTTATCTATGATTTAGCTTACTGTGTAGTTCTTGGGATTGATCTTGACACCAGCCTTTGCCCCACCAAATGGCACATCTACAAGAATGCAAAGGAAAATTATTTTACTTTTTCAACAATAAAGGCAGAACACATCAGTAATATGTGTGAATAACTTTGATTTTAGTAGTGAATTTGGTTTTGCCACATTTAGGGCTTCACAAGTTTAAGCTACATGATTTAGGTATTCCTACAGAAATGGGAAATCTTTCAAGGGCAGCTTGAAAACGGTCTTCAAAACTCAGAAGTTAATTATTTAAATTTCCTACACTTCAAGGTCTTGCATTTGGCATTTGTAGAAACAGTGAGTTCTACAGTTTACATTTTACTGATTTAGCTCAAAAAATTTTACTTTGGAAGTCATAAGTGAAGTGTCTTTATAAACAAAAAAGCATTTTGTTTTCTTGTACGTAATATACAGATTCTCTCCAAACTCCCCTACAGTTTAGTAGTCATGTATGAAATATACTTCTTTATAACCCATAAAGGAACTTTACCCTTCTCTCCCCACAGCTTCCCTCCCTGAGTCCTTTTCAGCCTCCATCTGTGCCCCCTAAAATCAGCCCCCTCCTAATCCAAGTTTGTCATACTTAGATTTGAGTTCAAGACGCAGCATTTTAAAGGAGGCAGTAGCTAGCAGAATTTGGACTTTTCAAATGAAAATGCAACTTTATTCAAGCATCTACAGTAAGAGCAGAGGGAATATGCATTATTATTTTGGTCAGTAATCATTTTTCCCATCTCGTGACAGATTTTAGGCAGATCAGTGTCTGACCTAGCGCCTTTAAATGGTTTTTTATGCAAATTACATTAGTACTAAGTGAAATTAAAGATTGTATCCTTGCTTGAAAAATTATCACTTACCAACCACAGCACATTTGTATGTCATTAGAGATGCTAAGGCTTTCACTTCATCCACACTAACATCCAAACTATAACGAATACCTGTAAGAGACGCATGAGAAAAAAAGGAATTCACTGAACAACTTCTTAGGTATTTATAAATTGGGAAGGTTACTTACATACCAGCCACCTGTAACATACAATTATGTAATTTATCAACATGTTTGCTTTAAGAGTTGAAGAACAATCCCCATTCTCCTACTTAAATATCTTGTACTTAGCAGAAATTCAAGACTTCAGTAGTTCTCAATTAAGTAGTTTAACAGCAGTACTCAACCTTGGCAGAAAAGCGAGTATTCCTTGTGACGAAGATGAGATGAGCTGATAGGTAACTAGAAGTACAGTTTTTGAGAGGCTGATGAAGCTCATCAGCATTCCGTAAGATTTTTAGCTCTGGACTTCATTCCCTGTACATACAAGATGAACTTTGTTCCTTAACATAACTTATCAGCACAGGTTATAATCAAGATATTTTCACTAGAGTAATGCAATCTCCTGTTATGAACCATATGTAGCCTCAAGGCTCTAACAGCTAAGCACAGTCACATAACAGAAAGCATCAATCCACTCCATTAATTCAAACTTGTTCAAAACATTTTGATGGCGTAACTCTATCCCAGTAGCAAGCTTGTGTGACCAGGACCACCCAGCCTGCATTCACATGGAAACCAGCCCAAGCCTGCATTCTCTGCTCCAAACCATTCAGCAGAACTGCAAGTGCGTGCTGACAGGTGGTCCAGATGCAAACTGAAGTAGGTGTGGCCTGATAATGGCTTGGATGCACAGTGGGTTATCCCAGTCTTCACGCCAGTTCAAAACTGAGTGGAAAATGATTACATAAAGATAGGGAGATGTGTCACCTGCCTGACTCTTACCAGGCTTCCAAAGAAATAGGTTGTAGCTGTGCAATACATTGACTGCATTCAAAATTAAAATTCACGTATTCTGGAGGCAATTGCAGAGCAGAAAACATTTAACCAAACTGAAAGCGCACATACTCAGACCATAAACACGATGTTTAAGATCAATACAGTGCCCAAAATCATGTGGCCACTGATAATAAACACAAACCCTACAACTATGTATTATCGTCTATCCAACCTTCTCCTTCATCACTAAGCATTTAACAGAGCCATGAAGAATTTATCATCCCCACCTTTGCTCCCCAAATCCTTGGCTGCAGGCTGTGCCAAGTTGCACAGTAGTTTGTAGCAGGCGCAGTGTCCTTCAGCTGTCAGGACAAGGCACCACAGATTTCCTATTATGTAAAGAGAAGACCATATTCAGGTCCTTAGGAGTGAAAAAATGCCAGCATACATTATCCAAACTAAAGTACTGTGCTGCTATGGAAGCCATTCCTGAATGCTCTGGAAACAATCCCAGATTCAAAGGAACTGAGTGCTGCTCAAATAAAGCTGAGGGCCAAGGGCTGCTTTATGCAAGTTCAATTGGTAAAAGAAAGTACCATGCCTCTGCATAACAGAATATAAATTTAGCGTGTATATGGGGGAAGGGTGGTCTCCAAAAGCAAACTAACTAGTTTCTGACTTAAATAGCTGTAAGGTATTCATATCTGGGATTTCAAGAACCTTCTCACAGGAAGTAATATTCAAAATGTAAGTGGAATCTATCAAAGCCCAACAGACCCATCACAGTAACAACATACATGGGTTTTTTTAACATGTCTTACTCTGATCCTTCAGAGGAGCAGTTATCCTTCTTGCCAGGCCCTGAGCAAGAAAAAAACCAACACTTATGGCATTGACCGTCCTGCTGGGGGGGGGAAGTTTTCTCTTGGTTGAGTGGGTACTCTAGGGACAGGTCTCATTTGAGCATTGCTCAAGCCAGCCAACATTGAAGCCACAGTCTATGCTGGGCAAAAATGTATCTGCTCCCCCATCCCAGCTGTGTATTTATTTATTCAAGCTATATATTTATTAAAACTTCAAGTTGTATATACAAAGTAGTTTTGCTGTAACTATACTCTTGCAGGCACACCAAATGTTATTTATTAATATATGGAAAGCAGCAGGGGGATTAAATAGTTGGGAATAGTTACTTCCACTTTCTGACAGGGAAGAAAAATATGAAAGGAGCAAGCAACCTCTTCTGCACATCATATGGAAGATGGGATCTGAAAAGGTGAACAAGGAGCAGTTTAGCGCACTCAAACACATGCTAAACAGTTCTATCTCCAGTGTCCTTGTATTACAGTCACGGCTTACTACAAACTTTATTGTAATAAATATTAAACTTTCACTTCAAAGAAAATACGGAAAAAAACCAAGACTAAACAAGCACTGTAAGGCTTTCAGCCAAGCTGTCTTTTTGTCACCCGTGTATATGCACCCAAATAGGGAAAACTTTCAGACTTGAGGCTGTAACTGTCTTTTTCTGGACAACTTCATATTTTTGAGCAAGACTTAGCTTCTTTTCTGGCCTTTTTTAACAGTTCTAACCAAAATGGCTTGTTTGTAGGCTTTATCTTCTGGAGTGGGCACTAGTCGATTCTGAGAGCTATGCTGATTTCACTAGCCACTTTTTTTCAGTTTATCTGCTAAAAACTTCCATTACAGTGTAAGGCAAAATTCAGAGTGTGGATTCCAGGTTTCCTCACAGGGGTGATGTTTTTTCCTTTCTGTGGCAGGAGTGGATAACATTTAAGACGTGCTAACATTTCGTTCTTTTTCACAATTCAGCCAATTACCATGTTCAGGGATTGAAATCACTCTACAGGAGGCCCATCTCTTGACAAGGAAGTTACTTGTGCTAAGCTGTTAGGACTGATGAGAAGCAAGCATCCGAGAATACTGTACATTCCATCTGCAAGGGGATGCACAAAGATAAAAGACTTAATTTCTTTTCTATTTGTACATCACTGAAATTTAGTTTGACAGCTTCCTAATTTGGCAGGAGAGTATTGCCATGCATTTGTATGGCTCTTTTGGCAGTGCTACTATGCATTCAATAGCCTGAGTCTAAAAACGGACCATAAACACAAATAGAATAGTCAAGATTTATTTTTTTTGTTTCAAGATTTTTTTCATACAGAAGCAAATGAAAGTCACTGCTATGCAGAAAGACTTTAATTTTTCTAAACCCTGGCAAGTACCCCACAGTAAGTCTCTGGAAACTTGTGACTTTTACAGCAAACTAGCTACAAAAAATAGTTTGAAGAAAGCCTCAAGTTACAGTATGACTCACTACCATGGGAAATACTTTTCATTAGGAAACATAAATTCTTGTTCTAGTTGAGAATTCTCTTTCCTTGCCACACCCCAAGAAGTTAAACAGTATGCTAAGCGACTTGGTTTTCTATGCACAAGACGTTTTAGATGAGGAAATGTTTTCATTTTAATTTTGTTTCACTATTGTTCAGTATACAGAGAAGGCTTTATCATCACATTGCAGTATCTCTGGTTTTTAAATTTTCTGGTTTTGCAATCTGTATTTTGGATATATTATACTTCACTCGGTTACCTCTTGCACTGAGCTCAGTAATTGTTTTGGCCAGAGTAAAATTTGCTCATGATTTAAGCTTAGCTTCTTGGATGCCTATGGATTAATTTTCACTTTTCCAAATGAAGATAGCAAAACACTTGAAACACTTTTCAAATAAATATCAAAGTAGTAATTATCAGTAAGGTTGCATTCTGGATTTTGTAAGAAGAGCCATCAGTCACCCTTCAATTCAGCCGGTTTGTAATACCTAGTGTACTAACAGGCATGCAACAAGTATCTTTATTTCAAAGAAAACTGAGTATACAATTTTACTAGATTTTTACAAGATTTCAGTGGTCTATGACGTTGAGAACCACCGGCTCTTCAAGGATGCTTATTGCCTTTTTAGTACACCTAAGTACACTTGAAGTTGCTGTCATTATTACCTGATTTTCTAAGTGCAGTGATCTTAAATGCTAATATCTATGTACGCCTTCAACATTAATGAGCATGAAGTATTCGAAGACAAGGTCTCAAAACTAAACAGTAGCCACAGTAACAGTTCAGGACAAAACACTCTGTGAACTACTCCTCCTGAGCTAAATATCTTGCAAGTTTCTCAAGTTCCCCAGAACCTGGAACAGGTTTGCACCTCAACCTGAATTATTAATGTCTAACCAAGGCTTTTGTCCTGCTTTGACTTCAGTGTTTTCTTCTAGTTCTAAACATCTTCTGAACTTTGAAACTAATTTGGGTCCTTTACAGATGACAATTCTTGTTAAGATGGTGCATTTGTTCTGCTCACCTCTATTTGCACAGTGCTTGCTCATCGAACAAGCGTTCCAAAGCAGCAGCTAACCTACACTATCCATACAGTACTCAGCAAAACATATTTGCTTATCTCTTCTGAAAGGTTTTACGAGTGACTACAGCTCTATTAATCTTCCAATAAGCAACACTGGATTCTGCAGTGGCTCTGTGGGTTAACAGCCTGCCTGACCCTGTCCAAAGGCTGACATGATATCCAGAGTCAGGAGCTTCAGCAAAGATGCATATCTTGTTCAAACTCTTCATCAAAATCCCCAAACCCCATAAATCAGCATTATTGCAATGCCTTAGTTTCTTAATCTTTTAACTCTGGATTATGTATAAGATTTTCATTTACATGAAATTTTGGAAGTGAGCAAGTGAGACTGCGATTATACTATTATCAAACTCTAAGTAATCTCTGATACCTAAACCAGCAGGAACAGATCTTCAAAGCAATCCTTAGGCTTTCAGCACATTTTTCTAAATCCATAAAAAAACTAAAATCCAGCCTTCCCTAGAAGGAAAGTGCTTAGCCTTATTTAACCATTTGGAAATTGTGGTAAACAGCACAATGCCAAGTTTGTAATTATTGATGACAAAGAAATTCCAGACAAACTCAACGAAGCCAGATGAGTAATTCAGTGCTGGAAATGATGATTATTGTATACCAACTGGCAACAAGAACTACCCATTCCTAAATTCAATTCACTAGCTGACATGAGAGAAGATAAAAACATTTATCTTTTCCCACACAGCACTAGCCAGCTATAACCTAGGGCAGGAAAGATTCCCCTATGAGCATGCACCCCATTCTGATTTAACCAAAACTATCTATTCAGTGACCATAAGGCAGTCAACCAGACAGAACACTTCAGTATACCACTTCCTGAATACTTTTAATAAGCTATACTTACACTTGAAATATACTTAAACATATACACATACACATGTCTATTTCATTCCATACAGAGAAAAACAGTGGTATTACCTATTAAAAAATAAAGTGCAGTGCCTTAGTAAGACCTTGTGTTTTAAATGCAAATATGAGATATTCAGTGTTACCACTAGTCATATTACCTGAATGTATGCACTTAGATTACGCCTACAAAGTAGAGTCTCACTTACAGAACTACCTGAACCTAAAGGATTAGGTTCCTCACTAAATTGCACTCAACACCGTAGTAACAAGGACTGATACAGACAAGATGCAGTAACACTACTTCCAAGTAGATATTAATACCAAGTGCATGGGTGTGTGCAGAGGGCGGAAATAACACGAGCTGGCCCTGGCTAGTCCAAATACCATAGAAGCCATAATACAATAAGCTAAAGCCACCACAGTGCTGACACGAAGCATGCAAATTCCATGCTCTTCCTAAGAGTTTATTTCCTAACAAGATGAAGCTGTTGCAATTCATGCAACAAAGAATACCTGCTAGGATGACCTAGGGAACAGGAGGAAGATTATCACACAAGAGATTCCCCTTCTCACCCCCTCCAACATGTGTTTATCCAGAAAGCCCAACGCTGAGAGCGGTATGATATCTCTATAAATAGACAAGGAGCTAACAGTAGCAAGGGAAAACAACTATAGAAGATCAAAGACAAAGCTGGCTACTGCACAAACAGTATGAGCTGATTATATGAGAAAGCTGAGACTGAAAAGATTCATAGCTAGAAGAGCAAGGAATAGCCTCCTACAAGAGTACCAGAGGTAAAACCACAAAACTGATAGAGTTCATTGAGAACTGCAACTAGTTTATTAAAGGACAACAAAACACAGGACACCTATTCCTTGTCCTTCTTTATTTTTTAGTTTGCAATTTAAACATATTACCACCATTGAACTAGTTGTAAAGTTAAGTAAACTACAGGAAGAGGACAGAAACCTATAAAATAAGGCATTCGTATAAGCTTTAGCTAGCAAGTGTTATCACAGTTAAGCTAACTACCCTCTTTTTTTTTCCTATAAAACTTACTCCTTTGAAGTTTGATCAGTTTCCATGGTTTATTTCAGGTTACAGATGGCGTATGTTATAGTTCCATCTGTTGCACGGTCCCTAGGTACATTTCCATGTATTATACTTGAAGATCCCTAGGCCAAAGACATGATCTCAGAGCTTTTATCCATGCATGACTTAAAAAAGCTAAGCCACCAATACAACCCCAGGATAAACAGAGTTTGCTGAAGTCAAGATATCTTACACCATTACTTCTTACTTTCCTTATTTACAAAAGGGAATAAACAATGTCACAATAGCCAAGGCAGCACATGGGGTTGTACTGGTCCAACTCTTGCACGTATGCGTATACTGTTTTAGACAAGACAATGTGTACAACAGAGACTATTTGATGGCTGGGCACAAAGATTAGCATCAGCCTTAGATTTATGCTATTGGAAAAACCACAGCTAAGGTAACATGAATAAATGTCACCTTATCAGTAAGAAACAAATTAATATAACCTCATAAGTCAAATGAGGATAGATCCTTACAGGCAGAAGAAAAGCAGCCAAAACCAGGACATAAATTTTGTAATGTAGAATAGCTGCTTCCACTAACCAGCCAAGGCAGCACCACACAGGAAATAAGATTAATTCACCTCCAAATCAACTAATAAATAAAGTTAAGAATCATTTGTCTTTGCATACAGATAGAGAACTTCAAAGTAACATATAGCAAAGTTTTGCAAAATTCTTATTTAAGTGAAAGTTGGACTAAATCTAGTCTGGAACTAAAGATGGTTTTAAAAAGCCTTGCTGAACTAAGGAAGCAGCTGAGACTTGATTAAGGCAGTTTGGGTGAACATAAACAAAAGGTTAGGTTGTTTCCCAGCTCTGCTTCATTTGCTTTCATTGATAACAGACCTGTTGGACAGTTGGTTAACATGAAAAGGCTTTAAAAAAAATTTAAACCCACTTAATAGCTTTATACCCACAGTAGATGCTGCCTAACAAACATGGAATCATTTCCATACTACTAAGCAGGTAATAGCTCAATAAGCTTATTCTGTTTTCTGAAACCATCCTACTAATGAAAACAGCTGTCAGCAGCCACATGAAAAAGCAGCTTAACTAGTTTTACACCTTTCACAGAACTCAATAAAATAATGAATCTTTGTAAATAATTTTAAGTAGGGACTGTCAGACTTCTTTTCAGCAGTCATCTGTATTCAGCCATCTCATTTCCTGTACCCTATTTGCTATGTTTTAGTTCTTCAGGCAGCTCTCAGTGCAGTGAACAACAGCAGCTGTGGTTTCCTGCTAGTGCTGGCCACTAGCATGCAAGTCATCACATAAGCAAAAGAAGGAGTGATCTGACCCTCCAGCATTACTTCAACTACCATGCAGCATCAGCCCAGTTGTATAAGTAAGTTTGGATCATGAGCAACTTGAGTTACAACACACAACGAAAACTGCTTATCTCCTATGTTCTCAATGGGGTGAGGAAGCATCTAACATTTTCCTTTCCAGCAAACAGTTAAATTGCAGAAAACAGAGTCTTTAAAACTTGGACTTGTGTGCTGGACATACTGTGAGGGCGACCACTTCAGTGGATATATTCATGACCCTTCTGCAAAGATTCCTAAAGCACAGAACAGAAGCACACCAAAAGAAAAAGAATCACCACCTTCTTGAATGGCAAAATTTTACAAACCCCAAAGTAGGAATTAAGGATTAACTGCTACAGCAATGAAAGAGGTAAGCTCTCAATGAGGTGGAAAAAGCCCCACAAGTTATAAACCGGAAAGAAAGCATGTTTCAGTACCTAGTGCCAGTTCTCCTGAAAAGCACTTCTCTTGACTCAATGAAGAATCACCTGCACTACCACGTAGTGACAACTGTGTCCAACAAAATCAAGTTGATTTGTGTTTCTACACCTGTTTTGGGGGGAGAGAGGAGAGTAGGATAAGCCATTAAATAACTTCCTGTTTTTATTAACTATGCCTTAGATTACTAGAACTAGGGTATTAAGAGTATTTAGCTTCTTGAATAGAAATAAGACAGTCATGTTCCCAACCAAGATGTAGCTTACCTACACAGAATACATAAGACTGATCTTAAATTTGCCCTCACCCAGCACAATCCCTGTGGTCTGCCACTCCATTTCTGCAATATGCCACAGTCATCCACCCACTCAGAAGTCTAATTTTCAAAGCAGACCCCTTCTGGCATTCACTCTGCTGACTTATTTCTACTTGCAGGCAAGACAGAAGCCAGCAGAGAAGGAGGTACAGGACTACTAGTAGAGGAAGCAGACACTGGCAGGTATTATTGACATGCATATGCAAGTGTTAAACTCGCTTCATAAAGATCAATCTTGCATTAAGAAGTTTGGCACTTTCCAGATTTGGGCTGGACTACTGAGCAGGGCTTGAGGTTTCATCCTAGAAGAGAATGAGCAGGCACAGAAACTGAGGCTGACATCTGTGACAGAAGGCACATAGTCTACTATGATATTAACCTACAGCCATTGAATAGAAACAGAAGGTCTCCTTAAGTGGAGATAATTCACATGTTTTTAGTCTCTCTTTCCTCAAGAAATTCAGCTGTCTACAGGTTTAGAGCATTTCCATATTTTTTTTTAATTAGATTTACAGTACAAATTCTTTATTAGTTCAGTTAAATCTGTAGATGATCTTACAAACAAAAAGGTATGCAGAATTACAGTTGCTAATTAGGTATTTTGATATGGATGTACAAAAGAAATGAACTAAATTTAAGACCTAAAACCATTTGTTTTTCTGCATTCCACACTTGAATCTGAAAGTACACCTTGATCATTTGTCTAATCTTCATAAAGAACAGTATTTAATATTCTCTAAACATGATCTCTTTTTCTTTATCTTATGTAAAACTCAAAAACTTACAAGAGATGAGCTTTTAAAGTACAATGCTTAAGAAAATGACAACACATACCTACTTGCTAGTGATTACCCAGCAGAAACTAAATGCTGTTTCTTAGTACCAAATACACATCCTTAAAAATAAAAATGAAATAAATAAAATAAAATGAAATAAAATGAAATAAAATGAAATAAAATGAAATAAAATGAAATAAAATGAAATAAAATAAAATAAAATAAATAAAATAAAATAAAATAAAATAAAATAAAATAAAATAAAATAAGTATGATGGGGAACCTTATTTTAACAAACTTTCTTTTTCAGTAAGTGCAGATTTAAAGTTCACAATTCTGCATCTGAAAAGATCTGGAAGCTGTGCTTCTCCCAGTGCTCTGCAAGCCTTCCAGATGCCAACTCATACCTTGTTTTAAAAGGTGCCCTATGTCCCTTGGTGTTTCTTGCTGGTGTGAATTATCTTAGACTCTGGGCTCCACAGTGCATGGGACACCCACTTCACCAAGTTTTTCCACTTCATAACCATATGGAGTCTGAGTTGTGTTTTATCTAGGCTTTGCTGGGAGGGAAAACTGTTTTGTTTGGAGGTTTTTTTGGGGGGCTGAGGTAGGTGTTCTTGGCTTTTTCCCTTTGGAATCTACTAGGATTCTAGTTTAAACATCACTTCTAGACAAAAGGTCAAGCTGTTGGTGTATTCTGGGTGGATCTAATATATCATAAATGCAGAAATATCTTGAATATCCCTGTTCTTTCCAATTTAAATAGAAGTGTTGTAATTCCTCCCACCTTTTTTGCACAGCAGGTCTCAAGCAGTCCATCTACACTTATCTTATGTCACATTTAAATTTACTGCAAAGCCAGATCTGTCATCTGATAGTGAGCTAATCCCTATAGAGCATTAGAAGGTGAAAACCATTAATGATCGCTACACTGAAAAGACTGGAAAGGAAAGGAAGTAACATTTGCAATTCCTTCCCTAAGCCCACCCAGAGTAGAGAGCAGCACAAGAAGAAAATTACATACTATTGAGACTTTATAACTTCTTTAGCTGTCACTTCAAATTGCCTTGAAATTTACAGTTGTAACTTTCCAGAAATGCTCCAGTGCAGACAGACCTAGGAAATGCTACTGAAAATCAAGAAATTTTGTTGTGCATTTAGAAATACAGGTATCAGAACAGATGGTATCTAGCAGCCAATTGGTGTTTTTTTGTTCATATACAAAGTCTTTTCTACTTCTCTGTTGTGAAAACATTAACTCCTTCCATTTTGAGCAATACTAATGTGAAATATTAGACGTTATCATACATAAACTACTATCTTGTTACTTCAATTACCACTGAACTGTACTTTGGTATGCAAGTGGGGATCTTACAAGAAACACAGGCTGTACAGAAAATGACTTTCTGTAAACAGCAGCAAAAAGTAACTTAACCTAAGCAGTGACAAAACAGCCGTCTAACAACTCACCACTCTTAAAGGAGATTACAGCAATGGCAGAGAAACAGGAGGTCCGCACACAGTAAGCATCAACCATACCCGACTTCAGCCACACCTGAGTCTGATGCCAGTAACTCTTGTTGCAAGGAAGCACCAGGAGTTACTCCCTTTTGGCTAAGAATTAAGCATGTCACAGGACACTCACCACATTATTTTATTCTTTAAAGCTAGGAAACATTAGCAGGACAAATTGTGCTGCAAAGAGAAAACGTCCCATGTTATATATACCAAACTGATTATCAAGAACACATTAACCTAGGAACACCTTTCCTACTCTAATCTCAAAGTCAGTCATTGATCAGAATTTACAAATAAATCTTTGCTTCCAGCAGCCATCATTATTCACCATAAAGCTGTCTATGCTGAAGAAAAAAGAAATGTATTTGCAGATCATAGAAGCCTTAGTTTGAGACACAGTCCCGAAATGGCCTCCAGTACTTAACTGTCCACAAAGATCAGAACTCCTGAGTAAGTTATGGCAAAGGACATCTGTATGTATTTTTCAAGGAAATGACATCTATCCTGGACTAAAACGGAGCTGGATTCCTCTGAGATCAGAGCCAGTACCACATGAATTCAGCTCTGCTCAGCTCTGGCACGATTCACCCTCCCGGTCCCCTTGTACAACAGGCATGGGGTTGGCCTCACCTGTACCAAGCCAGCTTTCCCTAGAAAAATTACTTTTGTCTCTTCCTGTTCTTTCCCACTAGCTGGGAAAACTTGTTTTCCTTTACTGCTGTTTCCTGTGTGAGCATTGGTCTTTAGCGAACACAGCAAGCAGTGTGTTAAACGACGGCTTCTCCAGCTCCCGCCTCGAGAGTAGACGCTTTAAGCATTGAGTTTCTATGTTTTCCAACAAACACTAGTGAGGTCTGAGTCACGCTTAACTGCGCTAGCTGCCCTCGCAGCCTCCGCCTTGCCTAAGGCCATGCCAACGGTGTCTACCGCAAAGACCACACGACCAGCCGCCGTGAGACCTCACGCCTCGGATAAACAACCCGGGCAACAGATCGCTGAAGGGCTGCGTAGGAACCACTCTGCCCTTGCTCCTGCCTTCCATTCAGACACCAGATACTGCAGGTGATAGAAGGACGCTACTGCTGGCATCGCCGTAACGGCTACTAACGGTCGCTGGCCGGCGGGGCAGCGAGGAACCAAGCGTCACCTCCCCAGTATCCCAGGGCGAGAGAAGCAACTGCAGGGCAGAGGCTCCGCGGGCCTCTACGGACACCGGGGGAGGGTGGTGAGGGGACAAGGGGACGGCGGGTCTCACCTCCCTTGCAGGGGGTGCGGTGCTGGCTGTGCTGCGCCCGGTAGCCCTCGATCACCTCCCACTCGCCGTTGTCCCGCTTGATGGGGAAGGAGACACTGAGCACATGGTTGCAGGGCTTGATGATGCGGAGAATGCCGCGGACGCGGTGGCGCCGGTCCTCCATGCTCTCGCGGGTGCGCAGCCCCTCCACCAGTTTGTCCTCCACGATGCTGGCGCCGCGGTCGAAGAACCCCTCCACCATCTTGAAGAAGTTCGGGTTGTCTTCCTTTTTCGCCGCCTCGCAGTAGTGCCGCCGCGGGCACCTGCTCCCGCCCCATGCCGCCGCTGCCCCCCCAGCAGCCGCCGCCGCCGCTGTCCCGCCCGGCTCCGCGCCGGCTGCCAGGCGGGACGCCAGCAGCTCCCCCAAGTAGCGGTACATGGCGGCAGCCACCAGCGCTTCCGCTACGCGCGCGGCGATCAGGCGGTGGCAAGTCCCGGTGCGGCGATCCTGCTGCTGCTGCCGCCGCCGCAACGGGCGCACAGAGCCGCCGCCTTCGCCTTTAAACGGCCTCGGGGTAGGGGGTGGGCAGCGGCGGACAGCGGAGGGTGGGGAGACGGGGGGGGAACGGAACACGGCGCCCTTCCCCACTGCGCCTGCGCGAAGCCCCGCCCAGCCCCGCCCCCGGCGGGATTCGCGGAGGGGGAGAGGGCGCGGCGCGGGGGAGTATCGCCATGGGCGGGGCGCGGGGGTGTGGTGAGCATGCGCGCTGGGCACCCGCCTGCAGAGCTGCTACCGGCCTCAGGGCGTGTGGCGCGAGCGGAAGAGGGAGCGGGCGCTCCCTGGCTGCTTTCCCGTAGGCCTCGGTAGGTCGGCGGCGAAGGGGGGCGGCTCCTTCCCATCGCTTCCCGCTTGGCTCCTTCCTCCTTTCTTCTTCCTCCTTTCTTCTTCCTCCTTTCTTCTTCCTCCTTCCTGTCGCAGAGCCCGGCCGGGGTGATTGCGTGCTCGCGGTTCGCGGCTGAGGCGTGTGGCGCGCTCCGTCTACTCCGAGCGGAGGGGTGGGGTGTACGGGGCTCCACCGTCCCTCGCTGGCGAGGTGCTGCTCCTCTTGAGCTCCGTTGTGCTGTGCTGGGAAAGAGCCGTTGCTGGTGAAGAGCGTGGGGCAAGTAGTCTTCACTAAGGCACCGGTGTGAGATTGTGGCTGGCTTCCAGCGCCTTCCGCCCTGCTCTGCTCCCCTCCGCTCCGAACAGGGGCATGGCAGTGCGCTGGGCGAGGGAGGCCTGGGCTGGCTGTTGGATGCTGCCGTTTAACTGAGTAAAACATATGGTTTCTCTTCGGGCAGGTACAAATACAAGTAAGGGTACTTTCAGGCAGTTGCATTATACAAAGTTCTTAAAGTGGTTTGCGTGAAGACCCCTTTTAAGGAGAGCCTGTTAGGAAAACCCAGTTTATCCACACGGGTTTAAGTGACTGCCCTGTCAAGAAGGAAAATAGAAGCTTCAAGCCAAGCTGCTAACACTGCTGCTTTGTCTGCTCGGGTTATATTGGTAGTATGTTGCCTTTTGCTGGGTCTTGGGCCATTGAAGGTGGTTGGGGTTTATGTAGCTTAGACTTTTGAGTGCATCTTGCAGCTTTAAGCTCTACAAGATCTGCGTTCAGAAGATGGGAGATGGTGTGTGGCAGTATTTTTACGAGGTTCATTTCCGAAGAAATAAACTTTCACTTTCTGTAGGATTGAGCTGCTAATTGGGAAATACAGGTTTGATTTAGTTTTGCTTTGTTCTGTTGTTTGTTTGGGTTGGGTTTTTTTTTGTTTGGTTTCTTGTTTGTGTGGTTTTTGTGGGTTGGTTTTGTATGTATGTGTGTTTAGGTGTGTGGGGGTAACTGATACTCAAATTTTGTCTTGATTTAACTTTGTTCCTATCCTAAAAAGTTGTCATAAGGACCACTAATAAGGTTGCCTTTTATCTGTAATGAGAATGGTTTATAACTGTAGCCTATAGAACAAATATCCTTGATAGCAAGTGATGTGGAAACAAAAGCAAGAAAGGAGCTTGTTCTTAGGACTGTTTGTTATTTGGGTGTTTCCACTGGGCTTTAGAAGCAACCTTACTGACTTGTTTTTCTGCCCTTATTGGAGGTAGTTCATAAGTAACTTCTATTGTGTTAATTTTCAGTTCACAGAATTGCACTGTTTTCAGTGGTTGTGTCAGCTTTGCGCTGCTTTTTGATTTGTCATGTGCAGGTTTCCATTATCTAAAACTTCTGTACAAGTTCTTAACTTTTTTAAATGTGTAGGAAAGGAGGTGGCGAAAGGTATTGTGGTAAATAGTCCTCGTCAGCTAATTATTTTCACGTTGTTCTGTGAGCTAGAACACTATTTCACAGACAGAAGTTGAATGAAAAATACAAGTAACCAGTTTGCTCAAGTGTGTAGACTTAGATCAAAATGAGGGTAAAGATGATTAGCTCCTATCCTGCCTTCACTTTACTCAATTACCCACTGCCTGCAGTACATATTTGGAGTGTATTTGAGACCAACTATGGGACATGACAGTGTGAGACCAAAGTGGGTCTTTCCATGGGTTCAGGCACACAGATGCCTTTGGAGTAGCACTGTAGCTGGCCTCTTTTCTAAACAAGGCTGGATTTCAGGAAACTATCCAACAGTATGTCTGCAAAGTGCTATGAATAACTAAATCAGTATGTTTAATTTCTTAGTCTTTAAATATTATGAAAGAAAACTGGGGATTTTTGTTTGCACTTTTTAATGAATGAAATCATGTGTACTGTTTACAGACACTTTACCAGCCTCAGCAGTTCTCTACAGGATTTTTGTTTGCTTCAAGTCCCTTCTGGAGGCAAGAATAACCATGCTGCCTGAGAGTGTTCAAGAAGAGTAAGAACAAGAATCACATACCCCATTCCAGTATTCTCATATAGTAAATGGTGAGCAATTAAAGCAAAATCTGTTTGTCGCAGGAAATTAACATTTGCATGCTTTAGAATGGGTGAGTTCTAGCAGATACGAAAAAGGCAATTACAATAATAAAAGTTTAACTGTCTTTTGTTCTCACATAGGAGATAGGGTGCCATCAGAAGAGTCATATTTGCGTAACATCACTAAAAAAAAAGAGTTTTGGACGGATTCAAAGGTAACTTTTTCTCATCTTCACAACCAGAAATTTCACTGACTTTGCTAGTTTCATATTGAAAGCTTCATACTGAATGTTGGTTGTAGACTGCATCTGAAGAGAGATACACAGAGAAAACTTAATACCTGTGTGGTAGGAACCGTGTGATTCATGGACTTTGCAACAAAGTCATATTCAAGTGTGTATACGTGATAGGTGCAAGTTTTTATTTAAAATCTGTGAAATATGGGTGAGGAAGACAACAAGTTGATTAATTTTCTAAGCTTCTTCTAAATCATCTTTATACATAATTTTAACATTATTTTTAGGGTATATAACAACAGTAATAAACACTGTATTGTGCCTTCCTGAAGAAATCTATCTTTTTTGAAATTACTAATTTCATAGCAAGTGGAGTCAAATTTATTACGTGTTGAATTTAAAGTTTTATTGAAAAAAAGTGATCTAAGGCAGGAATCCAGTACTGTGCTTTAATCCATTATATTATTTGGAGTATTAGCTATTTGAGAATATGTAGATGACCAGAGTAATCTTTTTCCTGTGTCTAACATTATTAATAGTGGTGCCATAAATGATAAATATTTCTGTATTAAAGTTAAAATGTCAGGTTCGGTTTAGTGTTCTCTATCAAAATCTGTCAGTTTGGCTAAAATGTTCCTAGGAGGTACTAGTACTGGATTGTCTCAAAAGCTAGGCTTGTTATCCCAGTAGAAAATTACGGGTCTCCACAGGACTTTGAATAACTCTGCCCTTTGTCTGGCTAGGCCCCTTAACGTACAGGGTAACTCTTGAGATTGTCTCAGTTCAGAGGCTTCAGAATCTGAACATCCATTAGAGAGCATGTTCATGAGGAAAGCTGATCCATTCAGTGAACAGAGAACTAATTCCTTTCTGTGGTAGACAGACTTTCTTCTGAGAACAGAAACAGATTTTGAAATATTCTGCAAATGGAATTACACTTGTTTCAGCAACCTTCACTTTAAGCTGTCAGCTATGTTTCATGAAGCATTTGGCAGTTGTTACCCATTGCTTAAAGCATTGTTTGAGATAATGTCCAAATATTGGTAACACTTGCATATGAAGACTTTTTTTTGTAGTGATTCCAGAAGTAATGTGGACAGTTGTAAAACTAAGGTTCTGGCTGAATGTGAGAATTTTGAATATTGTACAAGTTGAAACAAATTCGTGTTCCCCTTTGAATTGCCACTATGAGCAATTATGTTTCTCTTCCTCATTTTACCAGAAGTTGCAAGAAAATGCTTCTTTTTCTTGTATTTAAGTGGTATGCTGTACAGCTTGGTGTATCTTGGTAGTGACTAAGTAGGTGACTGTTGAGGCTATTGTTTTATCCCAAACTGTTGAAGAACTGCTCAGCCTCTGAGTTAACAGATCTGTGAATGATTAAGTAATTGTTACTGGAAGAATCGGTGGGTATGATTCTGTTGGGAATGCTAACTGTAGCCCTAGCCATAGAAACCCCGTGTGTGTTTCTGTTAAATAGATGGTATGCAGCAAGCAAGTAATCCTCCTGCAGTGGAGCTGCCTACTACAAAATAGCTATCTGCTGATCATTAGTTTGAGAGATTATCAAGTTTTATGGATCGTATTTTCAGCTTTCACAGTGCTTTAAAGTAAATATTCATGTATCATATATTATTTTTAGCAGGGGATATGAAAGTAGAGATGGCTGTTTCTGTATCTGCATGACGATATTGTACCAGTATTCTCACAATAATGGGAGGTAATGTTGATAAAGCATGTGTTCTTTTAAATAGGTATATTTTTATAAAATAAATATACTATAACCTAAAGAATCTAAGGAATTATTAACATGATCCAAGCTTAATTTTAATTCCAAATTTGTAAATAAGTTGGTGCACTCTGAATGTCACATTTTTTGCTTATATTCTTCCCTGTTTATGCTAAGACAGTACATGATATAACAGGAATAAAATGAGAAGTGTGGCACAGTTGTCAAGCTTCAGTGTTGCTAGAGGGCTGCCTCTATAAGATGCTATTACATGTAACACATGAATTTGGTGAATACCAGAAGTTTTCTTTAATTTGTGACATGTCCATCTATGTAAGCACTTTTACAAAGTGAACATTTGCCTAGAAATCTTCATATCAGTCATCTCTTTAAAAACAACTGGAGATGAAACCTGATGAAAAGCTGTTTCACTGGCATAAGGTATCAATACTTAGATTGATTGGTTTGGAGACTAAGGGGAGCCAGCTAAAAATTGTGGTAAAGAACTATGAATCCCTTAATTAAGATTTCTTTCCTTTGTAAGTAGCTTCAGCTATGTTCAGCCATTCCAGAGCTGGAGAGCAGACTGGCAGGTTCTCTTTATTTCCTCCCTTTGTCTTAATACAGAAGAATCTGAATTTGGTGTTTGACCAGGCAGGCTGCAGAAGGTAGATTTGCATATGCTGCAAATCTGAGATGTGTTTTCTGTAATACTGCAGAGTTGGAGGGGAGGTATTTAGATAATTTCCTGTTGAGATAAAGACTTTGTTATTAGTGAGATGCTTAGGTACCTGTGGTCTGATTAATTAGCATTATGTATTATTTTGTATTAAATTTAGGTGTTTTCATGGTTGCTAAATTTAAATTTAGATGTTTTCGTGGTTGCTAAATTTAAGTATAAGCTGCTAACATCTTATTCATATGCAAAGAGTAACTTTTTTGCACTGCAAAAGCAGGGAGTGAAATTCATAAGTGTATAAGTAAAGTAGGAAGTTGGTAGGTTTAACCTAGAAATTATTTTCTTTAGGAAATACTAGTCTAAAGTAAGAGATTTATTTTTTTACTTGAGGCATTCCTACAAAACAAAAATCAGTAGCTGAGCAAACTAATATTTATATTTATTATTTAAAAAATCATCTTTTTTTACCTTTCCAGAGCTTTCAACAAGATGTGGTTCTTATTTCGTAATTCTTGCAATAGAATTCTTGGTCTGTTTTCCAGAATGTAAATTTGACAGGGGTTCTTCAATTTTTTCGTGAAAAGTACTTGAAAAACCTTCAGTAAGTGGACTCAGCAAGTGTCAGAGGGCAGTTTCCTGAGGTTTTAAAATGTTAGTAATTCATCTGAAGAAATCAGAAAACATTGAATAAATTCTGATAGTTACCTCATGAGTAAATATAGTTTTTGTTACCATGAAAAGTGTTGGTGCATGTGTTTATCAGCTTCAAAGACCTTCTGTCTCCATCTGTTTATATTGCTGCTGTGAATGATGACTGATGTTGCCAACTGATAGATTACTTCAGATCTGTGACAGAACAGATACAAAAAACTCTTCATGTATACAGGAGATAATGTCCTTATCTCTTATTTAGACAGTCTGTAGGTAAGCAAAAATTTTGTGTGTCACATTTGGGTACTGTTACTCTAATATATAGGCATTGTTGAATAATATGACTAAGAAATATAAAATAGGCTTTTTATAACACTTATTTTCCATAATGCTAATTCTGGTTTTCAGATGGCAAGGACAAAAGGTAACTTTCTCTGGAGTCTGCAGGTCTGGTCTGAAACTTACTGAACTCAGTAACAAATTAATCTGATTTCAGTGACCTTCCAGTCAACATGGCTTTTGCTAGTCATTGTGAAGGCTATTCCTTTCTCATTTCCTTTATCAGTAAGAATCTGTTAAAGCGCTATTTTGCGTCTTTGTGGAATGATCTTTAGCTTTTACTTGTTTTAAACTCATTTCTACTTTAAAAGACAAAAGGGGGAATGATACAGTTACCAAAGCCAGTGTATTTGAGATTGCTATCTAACTGCTAAATGTGTTGAAATTAGCTGATGAAAAAGCTAATGGGAAGCCTGACAGGTATACAGGCATAAAAACCTTCACTGGTGCACTGTGAGTTTTGTTGCTTTAAATAGGTTTTGAACACAAGTACTTTAGTAAGTTTATTTTGTGGCTGTTGTACCATTTTTTTTTTAAAGAACCGCTGTCTATTTTAGTCAACACAACAAATGAGGGAGTAGAAAGTATGATTTGCCAGGAGTGTACCGAATACTGCTTGAAAGTAATATTTACAATTTAAATAGATGGTTTTTTGCAACTCTTGATGGCCTTGGCTGAAAATTATACATGAGATCTTAACAACCTGGAATCATAGCATCAGGGACTGCAGACCAGTTTTTTCTTGCTTTAATACTTAACTGGCAATCAAGAGCTGTTAGCATAAAAACACAGTGTGTATTGTTTAAATAACAAATACTAAAGCTCTTAGGAACCAGAGAATACTAGTCTTCTGCAGTGGTCTTGTTTGCTTTTCTGTTAAGAGATTCAACTTTATCCTTTTTCACTTTGGCAGACTGGTTATGGAAATCCATATTGTTAAAATATGTTTGAATGCTTAATCCTTTGTGAAAGATGGTGAAGAATTAAGAATTGCCTCTCATGTTTGTTGGTAGAAAAAATTGGTGGCGTTCATCCGAAAAGTCCAGGAGTATATTGACTGGTATCTTAGTCACTTCAATAAACGTCAAGATTATTCATGGTACCCACTGGATGTAGGTATCCAGTGCAAAAAACACTATTATAGCTCAACCCAGAGAGTTCTGGGATGAGCTATAATTAGGTCAGAATGAAAAATACTTGTTTTAATTGAACTGTCCATCTTGAGTGCATTTGAACAATTTTGAAAACACTGTATTTAAAAAAAAAAAAAGGGAAGAAATTAGATTTTTGCACTCTTTGGTCTATTTTCCAGTTAAATGGCTTGGTTTATTAATACTGCCCTTCTATGGAAATTCTGGAGTTCATTAACCATGTCATATGTGGTGTTTAAGTGCCTGTATGGCAGCCATGCTTAATGTATAGGCATGCAGTGCCAGACATAAGTGACCCCTTATGGAGCTGTGGCAAAACCTGTGTGCACAAAATCTATCTTGGAATGTTTTCCGGAGGCATTGTTGCTGTCATTGTTACTTGGTGCTGGTGTGGGAGCAGTAGATGCCTTAAGGAGCAAGGGTGGGATGGTCCTAGTGGTGTCCAGGGATGCACATGTCAGTTGACATGAGAACAGTTTGCAGTTGCTGCCATAAACCTGCAGCGCTACCATAGAATTTGCCTTAGTTAAACATTTCTTTTGATTAACAGGCTGAAGATACTCTGCTGTTTAAGGTTTTATTGATTATTATTTATTGTCTAATCTTGTCAATGCTGACAAGATAAAGCAGAACAGGTAAATAAAACATTATCTCTTCTGTTTTTTCCTTTGGAAGTCAGTAAATTGACTTATTTTGAAATTCTGTTAAGGTAGAGTCTCTACACATCATTAACAGATTTTCAGATTTCAGGAGGAGTGTTATATTGCTGTCATCTGATTGAGTTAAAATAGTCCTGGAATTTGTAAAAGGTTATCTTGATTTCTTTTGTTTTGTCTTATCAGCTTTTCAGATAAGCTGGTGTTTGTCTTTAATTTAGTAAAGGGAAACTAACTGGCTGTTTAAGTAATGTATGCTTTTAGATTGTACCACTACCATTACAGATCAGCTTTCTTGAACAGAGAACCTATGCCATGTGCTCATCTTGGGTTTATAGTCTGCATGAGCATTATGGTAGTTACATAAATAAATGTTACACTGGGCTATATAAGCAGAAATTTAGATTCCTCCTTATGTAACAAATGCCTCATAAAGGCAATAAAGGAGAAGGAAGGAAAAAGAAGCCAGTCTTTTTCATTGTTTTGTTCTCCCTGTATACTTTATGCCTTACCTACCTACTACAACCCATACCTGTAGTGCAAGTCCATTAGTGTTATTTAGTTCTAGGTTTACTATGTCTTGTTAACAAAAAGAAGAAAGGTATCTTATTTGACAAAACATTGTATTTTCAGCACCTTTTTTCTCCCAGAGCGTATGAGTAGTAAAGTTACATCACAATATAGCACTTAAATTTAAAAGAACTTAATGTAATTCTCAATGTTTTGAAAAATTAAGGCTTAGCTGGTGGGTAGGTTCTGCATGATACATAAGGTAAGAGAAAACCTCTTTCAAATAGTGTATGGTGCTTAAGAACTAAACAAAAAAGTAATACTGGGTGCCTTGTGTAAGTACCAACTTTGAATCATTTGATTATTTTATGCTGGCGTAAGTAAGCACCTGAGACCTCAAGTAAGGAATAAAAGCTTTTGACAGGGGACAGTAAATAGTATATTGCAGGAAGAAAAGTTGAGATGAAAAGGATAGTTTTGTGACTTAACACAAAGTATTACACACTGGAGAATGATAGTGCAGTTTTAAGGTATGAGTATGAAAGATTCACGCAGAATTCTTCACTTGTTTCAGCTTACTGTGTACGCCAAAGTGACTTAAACTTTCCTAGCTTCAGTTCCCATAAGGAAAACAGATGATAATTTATTCCCTACTTCTAGAAAGGCCAACAAAATACATTATCATTTGGAACTGAGGTGATTATACAGACTTTTATGTTCCTTATATCTGAATGGAATTTCTGAATGTAAGAAATTACAGTATTTATTCTTAATGAGAAACTCAAGGAATTTCTCAAGAAATAGAGGACTAGAGAAATGGTATTAGTTATAATCTACGTTGTAAGTAAAATATTTCATGTTTTGAATGTTTATCCTTTATCAGATAATATTAAATTTACTCAGCTTTTTCCTTGTTAGGAAAAGAAACAGCAAGCTCTAATGGAACCACAGTTAATTCATTTTACATTTAAGATAATGAAAAATAAAGTTCTATAGTATTTTCCAGGTTCTGTTGGATTAAAAGAATCCATAGAAATTAAAAATAAATGTTAGAGAAACCAACAGAAGTTCTCTTGAAATAACAGAGATTTGTATCTGCATCCATATGCTGCGTCAATGCGCCAGTTTGGATAAAAGGAGTGATTGTCAAATACGTTACATATGGGTGTTTTTCAAGCAGAGGTTATTTAAATTATTTCCACACTATGTCCTTAATATGTCTGGAAAAAAAAAAATCATCTTTCAGCAAGTCTTCATCCAGCACATTTGATGATGACAGGTGAAGAGAAAGTAATATAACTTGACCTATGACTATATTGGTTATAAAAATTTCTAAAATGCAAAGTAAGGTGAAATTACTCAGCAGTCGAGTTGGATGCTTAGATTGGCATGAGTTCTTTGGGAACGTGCCAGTGTAGATATGATTGTGCCTTTTTGCTGAGAGTATCAGATCAGCTTCTTTCACAGAGTAATTTCTTGAACTTTGTTCACACTTGGGTTTTTTTCTATTTTGTTTTTCCAACCTAGATCATAAAAGAATATAAAATCTGGAGATTAAGTGGGCCAAGGTGACTGTTATCAGATCTGTAACTGCGTGGACTGCTAACTTTTGGGAGTACAGATATTGAAGTTTAGTTATTCCCCTATCTTTCTGTGTATAGCAATGTAACCCCAGTGGACAGAGCTGTGACTTCAGTCATGAGACTTTCGTTCTCACAGTAGGGGAATCAGTATTAAGTACACTACGAGGTGAGCATTTCTTAAATCTTTAGTTTTTCTTCATTATATTGAAGATATATTGACTTAGAAGCAATTTATAGTTCTACTTAGGCTTGGATCAGCTTCTCCATAAAGACAAGTAGATAAATAGTTAAACCTCATCCTTAACTCTTCACAGCTTTGAAAGTTACACACCTTAAAATTTCATGGTTCCTTCGCAATTTTGTATTGTTGGTTTTGTCAGCATGGTTTGTAGAGTACCAGTATCTCTCCGAAGAGAAGGACTTTCTTCCAAGTGGGTTCGTGATGTATGTAAACATGTTAAATATGCATGTACTTTGCTGGACTTTCAGAGCACATGATGGAAGAGTTAGAGTGGGCAGAATATTCCTTGGTATTAAAATGGGTGAGGGGGAAATAATTTATCTTGAAGTCTTTTCAGATTAGCTGTGAGTCACACAGATAGAGCTGGTCTCAACCAGTTAGTGTAATACACTTAAAAAATGAGTACTGTGTAGTACCACGAGTAATAAAATCATTTGTAAAGGTTATGAATTAAAAGACAACTGAGTGAAGGTACACAGCAATAGTCATACTAGCATGGTACAGAAAATAATTGAAGTATTGCCTCTAACATAAAAACAGTTAAGACAAATTACTACTCTTTAGTGACAGCATGCATACAAGAAAATTTTGTCAGTGTTTACGCTGCTATGCACTGTAACTTACAACATTAGAAGGAGACCCAAGATGGCTTGTAGCACTGTACTTACTTTTTTGTTCTGCTTGACGTGTTTTCAGACAACTGGCTTACAATGGAAAAGGGTAGATATATGTGCAGGCCATATCAGTGTTTCAAGCGTTTTACTCACAGATTTTATTAAATTATGATGATTTCATTTTTGTGGGTAGAAATCGATCTACAGATTTTAAAGTATATATTTTTGAGTAGTCTAAGTGCATTGCTGCCTTCAGGTCTGAGAGAAAAGTTAGTTCTCTGACACAGGCAAATTTGCATCTAAAAGGCGCATCTGGCTCAGTCAGCTGTGTTGATAGTTACTCAGTGTCACCTGTTCTCTGTTAAAGCTTAACCAATTTGCTAAACTAGCATCCATCTAAACCATTAAAATGTGAGGTCTTATATATTAAAAGCTAATGCTAATTTCCTTTGTGTATCGTATCTTATTTTTTTGATAGGTAGATACTAGAGGACTTTAGAAGTTTCTGTTTCCGTAAGTTTTGCTGTAGTTTTTACTAACTTAAAATACTCTGAAATTTTATCTTGATTTTTCTGTGGTGATCTGGTAAATTAACAACTTTACTGCTTAGACATAGTACTTGGGAAAGAACATTTACTTGGCTGACATTCATACAGTTTTATAAAGAAGTTTATAGGTATGTTGCTTCTGTACCCACAATAAAGAGCAAGTGTGTGCAGTGAACCATCTGTGATCTTTGTAGTGCTCTTCACTATTGTACAGAGCCAGCTTGGCCCAAGTCTGAAGGTTATAGTTCCTTCAGGGGGCTTTATCTCTGAAAAAACCCATAAACCTCTCAACTTCTAGACAGAACAGCATATCGTTTGTAGTTGTTAAGGCTGAAGTGAGGAGAGGGGGTGTCTAGTTGCTGCAATAAGAAAACATTAAAATAACCTCAGATTCTTTGCTTTCGTGAGACCTCACCTGGAGCATTGTGTGCAGTTCTGGTGTCCTCAACATAAAAAGGACATGGAACTGTTGAAACAAGTCCAGAGGAGGCCACGAGGATGATCAGCGGACTGGAGCATCTCCCATATGAAGATAAGCTGAGAAAGTTGGGACTGTTCAGTCTGGAGAAGAGAAGGCTGTGTGGAGACCTCATAGCAGCCTTTCAGTATCTGAAGGGGGCCTACAAGGATGTTGAAAAGGGACTCTTCATTAGGGACTGTAGTGACAGGACAAGGCGTAACATGTTAAAACTTAAACAGAAGTTTAGATTGGATATAAAGAAGAAGTTCTTTACTGTTAGGGTGGTGAGGCACTGGAACAGGTTGCCCAAAGAAGTGGTAAATGCTCCATCCCTGGCAGTGTTGAAGGCCAGGTTTGACAGAGTCTTGTGTGACATGGTGTTAGGTGTCCCTGCCCATGGCAGTGGGGTTGGAAACAGATGATCTTAAGGTCCTTTCCAACCAAAAATATTCTATGATTCTATAATAAATTTCGTGGAAGCCCCCAGTAAGTGCCTTAATCGTTTACTAGCCCTTGTCTTTGAAAGGCTGCCATCTTATGAAGGAATTCAGTATTTTTTTTTGACAGCATCTGTTTTACCAGACATGGGAATTGTGATAAAGATCAACTCAGATTCTACACCTAACTGTGGACCTCTCAACAAGAAAAAAAAATGTAATAAAATGACATGGCATAAGCATCAGACAGAAATCATCACAATATGTTTTACTTAAAGCTATACTGTCTGCATACAGAAAATAGTGAATTGAATGCATTAAAGTCTTTCTTACAATGGTGTGGGGTTTTTTAATCTAGTCAACTTATCTTCAGTGTTAAATCACGTAGAAATTTCCTCTTTCAGCTTTTACTATTGTCATATGTTAATGAATCTGCTGAATAATGAATGCTATTCTACATGGTTATATAAATCTAAAGCATGCAGATAAAATAAATACCCAAATAAACACTTAATATTGACACAAAAAAAAAAAAAAGGGGGTGATTGGACTGGGGTGGGGGGGGGAAGTAGGTCAACCTTACAAGTGGAAAAATAAAACACCAAAACAAAAAGCCCATGGCACACTTTCTTGTGGTGGATCACTTCTCCAGAATTATTTATCACATATTTGAGCACATATGAAATACATACAAAATATAACTGCATCTATTCACTGGCATATCTACTAAGAAAAAAGTTATCTGCCAGGAAAAAATGATTCAGCAAGAAAACATGAAATTATAATCAATTCAGTACTCATTCATAAGAGATAGCAAGTGCACATATTACTATAAACATATTTCTTCTAAAATGTCTGATTTCCCTACTGTACTTTCATGTTTGAACACGGATGATGATATTTCTTCAGTCAAAAAGTTTAAATGTGATCTAGTAGGTTCAGTGGTTAGGTCTACATTTAGGCACTACATGCAATTTAACAGTTTGAAAGTACACACTGAAATCAAACTGAGAATAAAATGCAAGGTAGTTGGTGGTACTCAGCATCCTTTAAATTCAGGCTTCTTTAATCCACAAACTTGCTAAATCATCCATATTTCATCATTTTACCCAGAGGGTTTAAATCAACAAACTGATGAATTTGCTACAGTTGCTGTTGTTGTTTACAATTCCTTACTGCAAAAATGTTTCAGCAGTAATTCAGCAAACATTTGGTTCATTAAAATATTAATTCTAAGGAGGTGCAATACCTGCAAAAGAAAATACAGACTAAGGTTGCTCCAGAGTAAATGGGCAATCAAACATCCTGGTGATTCTCATTAGCATCAATGGCATTTTTCTGTGAAGTACAGAGGAAAATAAAATTTTGTACACAAAAGGATACGAAAAAAATAGAAGGACACAAGAGGTGGGGAGAAAAAAAGAAATATTCGTTTAAATAAAAAACCCAAAACTGACAACTGGAAAAGCAATGTACTGTCCTATGAAAATGTCGGAAATGGCACAAGTGAAAATATTCACTCACTTCTGCAGGTTTTCACCATGTCACATCACCTTGTTAAGAGATACTTTTTATATTTAGAATGTCAAATACAATGAAATTGAATGCAATATCATTTTTCATGCAGGAAGAAAATGTGACTGCTTTATTCATTTTTCACCAGGCTTATTCATGGTTGAAGACAAATGATTAGTTTTCCTTCCAGACTGTGAAAACAGATATAACCTTATTGCAAAGTTTCAGTTCTTACAAAGGGCCTGTAAGAAAAATGGGGAAAGACTTTCCAGCAGGGCCTGTTGAGACAGGACAAGAAGTAATGGTTTTAAATTAAAAAAGGGGAGATACAGGCTGGATGTGAGGAGGGTGGTAAAATACTTGCACAGGTTGCCTAGAGAGGTGGTAGCTACACCATCCCTGGAGACATTTAAAGCTAGGCTAGATGTGTTTCTAGGCAACCTGATCTAGCTGAAGATGTCCTTGCTCATCACAGGCAGGTTGGACTAAATGACCTTTGAAGGTCCCTTCCAACCCAAGCTATTCTAGCATTCTATGACCTATATAGGTTATAGACACAATCCTGCTGTGATTTAATTTAGAATTATATTTATTATTGTGTCAATGTAGTGGCATTTAACTTATTTAGGCATCAGTATTGGTCGATTCTGACCTTCAATATTTGAAAAATGTGGAAAACAGAAAGTCTGATTTTAAGAACAGATATTCTATGCAGTACCTTATTAACAAAACACCCTTCAGATGCAGAAACATCTCTGTAAGGCTGAAAGGTACCAAAAAAGCTGTGATTAGGTGGATATAAAAAGTTACTTTTTATTGACAAATGAAGATTCCCTAAATGCCAGCCAATACTACTGCCAACACAAACAGGGGCAGCTGCCTTTTACCAATAAAATACCACTGAGTGTGACTACTTTGAGTGCCCAAGACTAAGTATGTCACTGTCCAAGATACTGGAACTGCTGTGCATATGCGGATAAACTGCAAGGCTCAAG
>JBCJKH010035009.1:0-18837 GCA_039877255.1 Loriculus beryllinus
GTCCCTTCCCTCTGCTCTGCTAAAATAAACAGCGCAGCTGGCAAAGCAGTGATCAAAAAAGCTGAAAGCTCCCATCCAAGCTCTACAATACAATGCCTTATAATTTTAACCTGCCATGTTCAAATGCCCTTTTCTAATATGGATTTTGTCTTCCTGAGTGTTAACAAATCAAGATGAACCAAGTATGCCTGGGACATTCAAAGAAATATGAACTTAAAAATCTTGTCTGCTTCTTTCCACTCCGACTTTCATTCAAGTAATGAAGTATTTTTTGTTTGAAGCCTGTTTTATGCCATCTCAATATGGCAATTCCTTCCCTTGAGTGGAAAAATAAAGACCCCAGAGCAAAATCAACCTGATTTGACACCGAAGTTAACTAGAATCCAGTGTAAACTCACCTGCAAACTAGAAAATAACAATTTTTTAACAGAAAAAAAAATGCATTGAGAAGCCATGAAGATATTTTCTTTATATGGCCCAGAGAAAGCACATTTCTTGATTTAATTCATGTCAAAATTTCTAATGCCTTGTAAGCCCCCATTCCACCACACCCCCCAACCTAATATTCAATTTCTTTTAACTGACTTCAGTAAATTGAGTTTCGTTTTTACATTGTGTTTCATTTTTACATTGCGTTTTACAATGCATTAAGCTAACGCATTTTGTTTAAACCTACATATTCAGGACGTCTTACATGAGCTTCATCCACACAGTAGTCAGACATAGTCACACTTCATAACTGAGCTCACCCTGGCAGTTAGCATATCTCACATTAAAAAGAGATCAATACAAGGCAAACTTCTAGCTTTTGACTATAGCCTCTCATGCATCTGCTCTCAGCATTCATCTAGGGTATAAAAAGCACTTGGCTTTACCAAGTCATACATGTAAATATGACAGCTATTTAAATCACGGGAAACAGCTCATTATTAAAAACCAACCATGAGAAAGTGACTCTCACACATATTTTTCACAAGTATAACCAAACCTTGTATTAACTCAGGTTCAAACCAAACAATGATGAACTGCTTAAGGCCAAAATTCCGACCACAGTTTAGTTTCAAGCTGTTTTCAGTTTTCTGTTTCTGTTTTACAGATGAAACGCAGCAAAAAAGCTTTTAAAAATCTAACACAGTTATAAACAGGGAATCACTACTTTGTTTTGTGGGATGGAGTTACCCCCATCTTGTTTCTCTTTCAGCCTATTAAGAACCTTGGATATGGATACAGAGGCAACCGAATCCCCTCTACACAACCACAACACACGTAACAGTATTCACTCAAGAGCATTTACAGGGTTGTAATCATTTATCGTAGACACAAAATAATAAACATGTACCATATTCAAAATAGTATTTTAAAAATTCACATTTCATAACACATTACTGCAGTGCACAGCAACACTGTGTCATTTAGGCACACAGACATTATGTTTTGCTTTCTTCTGGTAGTATATTTCCATTATACTAAACAAACATACCTGAAGCACAACAGGAAACTTGTTAATATGTTCAGAAATTGTTAAGAAAAAAAGCTGGCAAGTAATATTCATATATAACAGCTTTAGAATGAAAAGTCTACTGCATGAAGTTTTGTACTTTTCAGCTACCTGACACAGATTAACAGTACTCTAGCACATTCAAAAAGGAAGGCATTTAGCAGCATCTGAACAGATACTATTGAAAGGACAGTTATTACTAACCAAAGGCATAAACTTTAATATACAAAACTGAAAATCATAAAAATCTGGCTTACAGACCATAACATAGAGCTTCACTCTTATAAGAGAGATCAAAAAACAACGCATTTTGGTAGCAATAAGTCTTATAAACCAAGTAGCAATGTACTAGAAAGATTTTTGTTTGTTTGGAAGAGTCATTCTCCAGAAACAACATCAATATAACAGAGGCACAGGTGCTCGAAGCACAGTCAGCACTTAAATTCCAATTTGAAAAGCACCACTATATCCTGAGAGGGAAGTTATATAGAGAAGCAGGAAGTATTTACATTTGAAATACACAATGACAGAATACAGTTCCATCAGATCAAACAAGACAGTGCTTTTAAAGCATCAGGTCATTTCCCACCACCGCTCTGGACTTACTGATTGTAAGAAAGACCAAATGATTTAGATTAACAGAAGTAGAAATGTGACTAAAAGAAAAATTAAACAACCATCACCAACAATTTTTCATTTAGGGGGGAAAAAATGGAGGAACACACATCTACGCCAAGAAGAGTGCTAAACAGTTGTAGCAGATGGTAAGGAAAGGTAGATGGGCACATGGAAAAGGAATAAAGGGCAATTTGGCAAGTTGGCACCAACCACAAAAAATACCTGAATAAAACGTGGATGTGTTCAGTTCCATCAGTGTCTCTTTCCAATTATTGTACCAAGGAACACTAGCTTTAACTGAGCGATCTGATAGAAAAAACACGATATTATTATACTAAAAACACACTGTTGGCTTTTACGCTCTGGTAGCATGAAGCAGAAAATCTATACCATGCAGGCCTATCAGGGACTGAAGATATTTGATTCCAGCTAACCTTAATCATGAACATTTCAGGATCCTCAACATTTGACACTGTACTTTACCAGAATTCAATATTAATTTCTGGTTCAGACAGAACTCTGGGCTTGAATAAAAATGGAAATCTATAAAGTAGTAAATAATTAAGTTTATACTTAGATACTATTTTATTTCTCTAGTTGGATGATACTGTAAATATAACACTTTTTTCTAAGATCTCTCAGCCTGTAGTACCACAACTGAGGATGCTAGCTGCCGGAAGTGGCTGTCCCAACATTCTCCCTTATCTACATCATATACCTGCATTGCTGCATGCCAGCATTAGCATCATGCAGCCCTGAATAAACATAGCCAGGGAAGTGATCCAGCTGAAAACCTATTTGAGATAAAAAACTTAAGTTTTTAGTGGAATCACTTTTCCTCACTCTAAACATGCACCAGCAGATGGGAAATGCATGCATGGCTGAACATCAGCACCCCTTCAGCAACCAGCCAGGTCTCTCAGGACAAGTATATGCAATTATGAGACTACTAAGCAAGTGTAATAAAGAAGGATTACTAACAGTTAAACCAATTCACTACAGTGGTACTAAAACTTTTCTAAAAGAGAACAGGATCATGTTACCAGTGCTAGAAACACTCAGATGTGAGCTTCTTAAAGACTGTCGTCCTTCAAAACCTTCAAATTAGATTGTACTTGATCATCATTAAAGATTAAGGAAATATGTTTTAATACTGCTACCCTAGAAAACTAATTCACCAAAAGGGCAAATTAAAAAATAGATTAGGAGTATTGCACATTTCTATGCCAAAAGATTATGCTTTGTTACCAGGAACGAATGCTTCCATTGGTTTTCAATAAAATGCTCTAACAAAGTTGAGAAAAATAAGTTTCTTAGTAAATACTTTAGTTTTCTAAGTAGGAAGGAAAAAAAAATTCTACACAAAAAGCTAGGGACTCCTACAATGTAATGGAATCCAAGTTTCATCATCAATAACACTGTACCAGTGTTTTGTGCTAAAGTCCTAAAACAGGTACCACAAAACTAGGAAGTTTTTGTCATTCTCCATGATCTTACAAATCCCTCTTTTTGTCAAATAAGCATATAGCCAGTCCATATGGAAATAAAAACCTAATCATTGAGAGACAGAAGATAGTAAAGTATGACAATTTGCACATCTGAGGCTCCAGCAGCTAGCAAGGAAAACAAAAGGAGTTATTTGCTTCTACAGCTATAAAGCATGGCTTGACATAGCCATTCTTTTTCTTCCCTTCTTCCAGTATCTCACTTTTAAATTGAGATAATTGGAAATATTATAGAAAAGTCTCTTCACTGAAACCATTCTGCTTTCTTAAGAGTTTTCCAATCTCTAGAACTGAAGCAGACTTCCCCTCAAAGAAATTTCACAAAAACCGAAAAACGACAATTCACCAATGTCACAGATAAACAAGGGCATGGAAACTGGAAAGAGGTGCAGTTTCAAATCGACCTTAAAAACTAGAATTTCCAGGCTCAAGTCTTTTCCTTTACTATCAATATTTCACATCAAGTTGAGGATGTGCCTTATAAATTAGCTATCAAATATGCAGAACTATGCAATTTTTCATCAACATAAAATACAAACCAACATCAGTCACTAATTCTCATTAGGTTTCATCAGTCTTTTGCTACAGCAGAGCCAAATTCTTTATTGCATGCTGAACTTTCAGTACAATAAATTACTCATGTTTAAAGAGGGCATTGCATACATGCTTTGAATTAAGTATGTACTCAAACGCTTTAATGGATTAGGGTCTTAGTTGGGAGGAGTTTAATCTTATCGGCTCTCAAGATCAAGTCTCATTTAGTATTACTCACAATGGTGAGTAATACTCACCATTTATATCTTTACATCCTTTGGAGATATAAAACCAACATGTTTAGTATATTCTAGCCATTTTAACAGTGAAATATGAAGCACTGAGTTTCATGGGAAAAAAAAAAAAAACAAAAAAACACAAGACAAGGAATCACACACCTTTCCTCAAAAACCTTTTTTTTCTTACACTTGTTAACAACTTCATGAACTCTATGCATTAAGCACCAAGTAAAAATAAAAAGAGGATAAGTCAGCAGGACTGGCTTCAACACACACATGTACTTTGGTACCAACATTATAAATAAGGTCTGATATTTATTCAGCCAAGTGTAACAAGTCAGTATTATCAATTCTGTAACAAGAAAACTTCTCATCTGATGTGCTACTAACACAACCAAAGCATGAGTATTTTCTACATTAAAGTAATATAACTTAACACAAGTTCAGAAAGTTACATTATGGTATCTTAAATTAAGAATTATTAAGTTTAACCACTCTTCTGGCATGGTACAAAACCAAAACTATTTGAAAACTCTGAAGTTTCAGTAAAAACAATGACTTAAAACTGATCAACTCTCAGAGCAATTTTAATACATGCCATGAAGTTGAAATCAAGGTCGAAAACCTTACAGTAAACTCCAGATTAAGTTATGAAAAATACAATATTATTACATACCACTTATGTTGAGATCATAATCTCCAGCTGTGATCACATTAGCTACCAGTCCTTCAGCAGGCTGACTGACAGACACGACATCATTCAAAAGCTTTCGAATGGCACCGGGCTGAGGTGGGTGAGTAATAATGTTGTTGACAGCAATCTTCAAATTTTTAATTATGTGAAGCTGATTATTAGGATCTCTCATGTGAACTAAAAAGAAAAAAAAAAAGCATTTGTTGAAGAATATAACAGTTAAAATAGTTACCATACATTAGGATTTCTCCAACAGGTTTTCCTCTTTAAAGGTTACCTTCTTTACTAAACCCTTCTATCACCAATTTTAGATCACAGTCCATACTACTTCAATATTAAAAACAGAGAGGGGGAGAAGGCAAAAACAAAAAAATTATTCATGTTCAACATCAAGCTCATCTAGGCAGACTGATGAAAACACAGCACAGTACCTTAGCTTGTAAGAATATTCACTCAGAGTAACAATGTACTCAAAAATGCATGCCCTATACTGCTGCATCCCCTTCACTGAGGAACATACTCATGCAGAAAGCCTATACCAACCACATACGGATTTGGCACAACATCTCATCTTCCCAGGAGTCACCAGTTTCCAAGAAAAATCTCAGTACCCAATAGCATTCAAAAAACTTAGCAGGGATAGCATAGGATTAGTTCATCCAGAATGAACATGACCAGTTTTAATACTACTGTGTGATTATCTTATGTTTGTTTCAATTTCTTTTTTTGTTATAAGAAATGGTTTTAGAACACCACTCTTCTCCAAACAGCATCACACAACTGTTTTACCTTAAAACAATGTAGTCGAAGTTACATTTCTTGAGTGACAAAATTTTGGTTAAAATTTATCGAAGTCAAGGTTGGTAACACCAGTATTTGATCACTCCTAAAAACTTGTTTAAAAATCAGAAAAAGCCTTATGAGTACTAAATACCTAAGGTTTTGTTTGGGGTTTTGGGTTTTTTTGTTGTTGGGTTTTTTTGGGGGGGGGGTTCTTGTTTTTTTATTTTGTATTTTTAACTTTTGTGTACTGGCCCACCTTTCTGCTTAAAGCCTAGCTCTGCAATCTTTTCACTAAAAGAAAAGACTGCAGCCCAGTCAAAGTTAGTTTACAACAAAGTTACATTTTACCATAAGCAATAATTGGAGCTTCACATGACTTGTAAAGGCAGAGCTTCCTTTGTACAATCTTTGTGAAACTTGCTGCCTCAAGACATTTTTTTTTTTAAAAAAAAGCATGCATGACATTTCCAGCAGATGCTACGATTTTGTGTCTGCTCTGGCTTTTCATGTCACAGAATCAACTAGGTTGGAAAAGACCTTTAAGACCATGAAGTCCAACCTTCACTCCAGGTCTGCTAAGTCCATCACTAAGCTGTAACACTGAGGGCCTCATCTACATATTATCTGAATACTTTCAGGGACAGTGATTCCACCACTTCACTGGGAAGCCTGTTCCAATGCCTGATGACCTTTTTGGTGAAGAAATGTTTCCCAATATCCAGGCTAAACCTAAACAGGTTGAAGCTGTTACCTCTTGTCCTATCAACTTGGTACTTGGGGGTGGGGGGAGAGACCAGCAACCTCCTTTCTCTGTCCTCCTTTCAGGTAGCTGTAGAGAGCAAAATGTAACATTTTTCCTATTCCAAACCACAAGCATCACCAAGCCATCCAGACTGCAAATGCAGGCAGGATACACAGAGTATAACTACTTAAGACACCTGGCGATACGAGGTGTACGGCCCTTGACTCTTTTGCATTTTATTTCCACGTATCCCTGTTTACCATATAAAGGGCAGCACAAAGGAAAATTATTCTTCTCCTTACCTTGCAACTAACCACAAAATTTACATTGTGCAGGTCTCCAACTGAGCAGCCTGGAGAGCACTCCACACCTTTTACACAAGCCTTTTCAGAAGTAACAACTGTACAAGTCAGCCAGATAACACTAGATGTGTTTAGAGTCCACCTTAGCTGTTAAAGCAGGTGCCTGTCACAGTTTAAGTCTGGATTGGTGTACTTCTGCCCTCCTCACTCACACATTCACTCCCAACCTTTAGCCAGCACTCAAGCCCATGGAAAAACATAGTGAAGCAGTTTAGAGAACTGATCCTGCCCAAAATGACCGGAAAATACTTTTTTTTTTTCAGCTGTAAGTTTCAGATTCAAACGGTTCATCAATTCAGTCAAGGGCAATTGTGCTGGCTAAATTTAATTCATCCAGTTCAACCTTTCTACCAGAAAGCTGAAGGGGAGGAACTGCTTTTCCATCCCATCATACAGGTACACTATCAATCCTACTATCACATGATTACTGAAAAGATCAAATGTAGAGGAAGAGGGACAGACAAATAAACTAAGAAGCCAATTTGCCTTTACCAGTGCAGCTCTAACAGTATTAGTTCATATAGCATTTTTAAAGATTCTTAAACCCCAAATGTTATTTTAAAGAAAACCCACCTTCACAATATATACTTTTGTTAAATCAGGCATCAATTGTTACTAACAAACACAATCCTTAAGAAGGCCTTCCACTCTGAAAATAAAAGTTAAGGTATAAAATCCACAATATATTTTTAGTTTCCTTTATTAAAGAAGGACTGAATTTTGGGGAGGGCTTTGTTTTCCTCTGAAGTCAAGACTCAGAAGGACATTAAGGCTGTTTTCTCAATTTTTTAACTTTTTCTCCTTCAGTAACAAAACGTAACTTTCCTACAAAAGTGAAGAAGCTAAAAACTACAGTACGGGACACTTGGACACTGTTCAGGATTTCCTACCATCACAATTTGCTAGATTGTATGGGTATTTTTGGCTACACCAACATTAACAAATTGCTGATAGGCAAAAGTTGATGAGCAGGTTAATACTGATTAGTGCAGGGCCCACCCCACCTCCCATCTACATTATGTGTATTTATGGGGCTTGACTTGAAATCTTGAAATTCAATATCATCTGGTCTCCTTGGACTAAGCAACGACAAGAAGCATGTGGTTTAACACCACCTGAAGAATCAAGCAGCAGCCTGGGTCTTCACACTTCTGTTAATGAGTGAAGGACGATCAACACATGCACAGTAGAAAACTTACTTTCTGTGTATCGGAAATGTTTCACGCATAAACAGGATACTTATTTCAGAACTGCACTGCTTCTCTAAGTGAGACTACTGATGAACATGCAGCCTTCAACAGGCTCATAAACTACGTAAATCCTAAACTTCAGAGAAAAACCTGTATTGTAACAGGACTAAAAATGCAAACTAGTGACTGAGCTCTCCAAATTATAGAAAAGTTCAGGAAGTAACACATGGCCTTTATGAAGTTTTGCAGAACTATAAAGGACAGCTTATTTCTAGGGAGATGAAATACTAAATCAACTCAATTTTACATTACAAATTCAGTGAAACAGCCACTAAGGAAAGACAGGAGTATTACTAAAGAAGGACAGCATTTCACATTCCCTTTAAGAAAGAGTTGTGCTTTCAAGTGAAACCATCAAAACAATCATAAGCACTGAAACACACAGCTGGGGAGACATGCATGTACACACATTCTGCTGTACCATGCTGATCATTAATCATGCCTCTCCTCCTCTTAACTGGATATGAAAAGCAGCACAGAAAAATTTTACTTCTAAGTCTGGCCAAGCCTATTAAGGTGAAGCCATTTGAGAATTTATCCTACATTTCCACATCTTGTGCAGAGGATACAGCTAGCAGTGTCACTATGCAATAGTATGGTGCAGACTCCAACAAGTAGCTCTCCTGCCATACAGCGCCACAAATTCTGGAGGCAGAGAAACTGCTTACCATTACACAAGCTCTTAAGAAAGCTCACTGCACTGAACTGCTCTATTGCCCAAAGCAAATGCCTAGTATTGCTTTCCCTACACCCACATATGCTGGCTTTCATCACAAGAAGTTACATACAGCACAAAGTAACATTTTTTCCATTAAGCTAGAAGAAGGAGTCACACTTTGATGAACTGCAATCAGGCTTGCAGGCTGTTGTATCAAAATAAAGTAGAGGGGTGAAACCCCCCACTGAACCAGCTTCAGCTTCTTGGTTCTCTGACCCCCAGGTCAGGTTTTGAACAGGGTGGTTCAGACTGTCAAAGTCAGGCAGCCTACACAGAACAGCAAGGACGCTCCTTCTCAAAGATTTATTACAATAGCCACAGCTGCAAAATTAGGAAATTAAAACTGTATCCTGGGAACTTAGATGCAGCTCATTATGATGTTCACTTATACTACTCTGTGACAGAGCTTGAAAAAGACCAATTACAGAAACATGAAAAACTACAAAATTATGAAAATCAAAGTGTGAAGCTTTCCTCCATTCCATGAGTTTTTATAGTATCACAAAAATCAAGTCCTGTCAACCTCTCAAGTAATAAGCTGAAATTCCTAGGTTACTTCAAGGGAGGGAGTCTCATCTTTAGCCACAACTAACTCCTCCATTTAAAGAGGATGATGACTACTTTTGTTTATAATCATACTACTGAGGTCTGCATTTACACAAGGAACACTAGGATGATTCAGGTTCACAAGTTCCTTAACTGCCACAATAGTTGGAACAAAAACAGTCATAACAAGGGAACAATAGAATAAAGCATTCTTCACGTATGTGCTGCATTTTGAGTAGTCTGTCTGGATTTGTATGCTAGATAAATTTTGAAACCCTTTCACCAAAGAACCTAAAGAGATGCTTAAGAAACTTCAAAACTCCAAGGATGTGAGCTTCTGTGCTTAGTATTTTTATCTCTGCTGCATTCTCACATAGTTCATGAGTGTTGCTAAAGACAAACATCTATAAACAAGTTATGGTTAGTAAGTTATGATGACCTGCCAGAGAATTAAAGCAGATTTTTAACACATACTAGTTTTTAAGTTGATGCCATTTTTTACAACAATTCAAAGATCTCACTCAAGTACAAGCTCCATTTGCTTGCATTGTTTCCTCAACACATGACATGAAGAGACTCAAGTCTGAGCTAGGTGTCTATCAGAAACCAAGTCTGACAAGTGTCACTGCACTGCCATTCTGACAAGTAGTTCTATTCCAGCGCTGTCCTGCATACTACTCTGATGAGCAGTGACTTGAAAAGCATGTCTTAAACAAAAAATATATACCCAGATAAGGTAAAGCACTACAGTAAAAGAACCCTACTGCTTCTCTCAAGTGGTTAATTTCCAGTTTTGCTGCTACTTTACACAGTCATTTCACCTGTGGCACATAACCAGCTCAGCTCCTATCTTCTTACTCATAGAAACATCAACAAAAGAAGTATATACAGTGAAAGTACAAGTGAGAGAAAACAGACATGTAACTAAAATTACAATTAACGTTTCTGGAAGGCGGACCATACTTTCGATGGCTGGGCACTTCACTAACAGCCTTACTACAAATGTCAAACCCAAGATCTACAGCAAGAGTCAGGTACAAGTATTAGCCAGATAACAGTAAAGTCATTTTAAAGCAAGAAAACATCCGTTTGGAAAAGCCAGATGTACAGACCCCTTTCTCTTCAGCCATGTGCTCCGTGACGTCTCCAGGAGAAGCCTAACTTCCAAGGTTGCACAGAGAAGTACAGATCGAATAAAATTAAACGGACATAACAGCTACCGGGGGTCTTCCGCAAACGCGTCCCCGCAAAGCCGGTCACAGCTCCGGCTAACACCCGACCGAGTGGCCCGAGAAAGGGCTCTCGCCTCCCGCCTCCGTTAGGCTCAGGCTCCCCGTGCCGCAGGGCAGGATGCGACCCCTCTCCCCTCGGGTGGGCGCCGGGCGGAAGGGAGCGGCACGGCTCCGCCGGCTCCTCCCCGGGTAAACAAGCCCCGCTCCGCTCCCGGCACCGACCTTCCGAGGTGAGGCGGCAGAAGGGCTTCACCAGCTCGGCGAAGCTCAGGTTGTTCTTGCGGGTGAGCCTCTCCGCCTCCTCGCTGCACAGCGCGGCCACCAAGGGCACGAACGAGTCCTGGATGAACTCCTGCACCGACTGCACGCACTGGGCCATCGCCGCCGCCACCCGGGACGCCGAGCTGGCCCCGCCACCTTCCTCCGCTGTTCTGCGCCCGGCCCCGCCGGCTCTCCCTCCCTGCCCCTGCCCCTGTCCGCCCGCCGCTGCCTCTCCTCGGCGCCTGCCCCGACCACCGACCGCTCAACAGCCGGCCAGCGCCGCCATGTTGCGCCTTAACCGAGCCCCTCGGGCAGCACCCGCTCCCGGCGCTCCCCGCGCTCACTCATGTGATTGGCCGAAGGGGCGGGGCCGCGCCTGGGCGCGCACGGGCGGAAGCTGCCGAGAAGGGGGAGGCGACGGTGGCCGGGCGGGGGCGCGGTTGTGTGTTCGCATCCCGCCCCCCCCCCCCCCTTCGAGGCTGTTGGTGCGCTCCGAGGGGTTGGGAGCGCGGAGCCGCCTCCAATGTCCGCCACGGGCCGGAGCTGGGCGGGGGCGGCCCCGGGGGGGTGCCGCTGACGGCGGGCGGTGGGTTTGCGGCAGGCCGAGGGCTGGCATTTGGCCTCCGCTGCCACCCCCGGGGGGCTGGGAGCTGGGGGCGGTAAAAGTGAAGAGTTGTGTGGGGGCTCGTCCAGCAGAGCTGTCACTGCTCACCTGGGGTATATCAGCCTGCCAGCACCTCGAGGGGGCCTATAGGAAATATGGAGAGGGACGTTTCACAAGGGCAGGGAGTGACAGGCCAAGGGGGAATGGCTTTAAGCTGACAGAGGGTAGATTTAAATTAGATATTAAGAAGAAATTCTTAATTATAAGGTTATTGAGGTGCTGGCACAGGTTTGCCCGGAGAAGCTGTGGCTGCCCCATCCCTGGCAGTGTTCAAGGCCAGGTTGGACGGTGCTTGGAGCAACCTGCTCTAGTGGAAGGTGTCCCTGCCCATGGCAAGGGGTTGGAACTGAATGAATTTTAAGGTCCCTTCCAACCCCAAATCAGTCTGAGTCATACTGTATGCAGGAAATTAAAATAATGCAAAACAGCTTCATTTTGAAGATTCCTCTACTAAAATATTTGTGACCTGAGTGAGGAAGTGACATCGAAGGGAGACTACAGTGATGATCGATGACAATTAAGAATGAGTAATTCTTAATACTTTCTTTACAAATACAGAGTGCTGTAGTAGGGCTGGGTTTTAACACTGTGTCAAGGGACAGTCCTTAGGACAGGACTTGAAAACATCACAAAAAAGCCCTTATGTCTCTGGAAATCAAGGCTTCAGAAGTCTATAATAGAGCATGATTTCAACAGTAGAGTATCACTCCTTCCTATCAAGGTAGTGTTTTCCTATGATCAGGAGTCTTTGATGCAGCCTCTGACTTGCCTACCCTACTAAGGAGGGATAAACACCACTGTAGCTCAGGGTATTGTATCCCAGATCTGTTGCTAAAAATGGTGTAGTCAAAGAGGATTTAAGTATCTTTATTTACAAGGCAGAAGTCACATTAGAAGGAATATAATATATCATTGGGAATTACTTGTGTCATTCCCAAGCCTGTCAATGTGTACACAAAGTCTTGCTTTCAAGGTCTGACAGTGTACGAATAGATAGATAACGTACAGGAGTCATGAATCCACCCTTTAACCATGTGAATTATTTCACTGAAAATACTGCATTTTACAGAGGAAGAGATGGATCAAAGGAAACACCAGGTGAACAGAAGTGAGATTGTAGTGTGGGTGAGACAGGGGAGGCCTAGTCAGAGGGAATAGAAAAAGAAAGCAAATGGTGAGAAATTGTCTTCAGTAGACAAGTACAAAAACTCACTGAGACAGAAAAATACATCTACTGTTTCAATTAAAACCATGGCTGTAAAATTTGGATGTAAAAGTGTTTAGCCATTACCCCTTTGCTGCTGCTTTGCTGCTGCCAAGCATGCCTTTTCACTCCCTCAGGCTGCAAGCTTCCTGATCTTACAAGTTCTGTGATTCCTTTCTGCAGATCACTGAGCCAGAGAGCAAGAGCTTTCTGCTGAACTGAGCTACTGCTGAAGAAGTTTATCTGAAAGGTTTTTTCATTTTGCCTTTCTTTTTCCCCACCTATTAATGAAATAATACTTGTGTTATTGTGCAGGTTTAAGATTAAAAGGAATATGGAATTGCATATGCTGCAATCTGAAATGCATGCTTTCACTTGCAGTTATTCAAATATGGAACATGATGGTTTCTCAGTAAGACAGTTTACATCATGGACTCCCACCTCCCTGCAGACTTCAAGGGTACATATGAGGTTTTGCTCAGTTCAAGCTTCTGCAGAGTTACAGAAGCAAAGTTTTGCACAGCGTGGACATGGGAATGCTTGGTCATGCAGGTCTCCTTCCAGGCATGATAATGCAGCTCCTCCTGAGAACAGCTCTCGGTATCTAGAAAAACCTAGGAAGAGCTGAAAGTTCTTGATTCTGCTCTGGGTGGGAATTCTAAGCAATAGTTCTCTAGAACATCTTTTTTGGTCCCCATAAAAGCAGCCATCTGCCACTCCGCTGGCTCAGCCCAGGATTAACAGCAATCTGTTATTCTTTACTGGTATTGCCCCAAGGCACTTAGGAGCCTCTTTTTATTAACAGATGTAAATCTAAAGAGATTCTATAAGAGTCAATGTAAGGTTTTTTGTACAAATATAGGGCCTGCACATAACAAAAGAGAGAAGGAAGTAGAAAAAGAAAGGAAGGAAAGCAAGGAGGTTCAAACTCCATACCAGAGGCCTTGGTTCCACTCATTACAAAACTTAGGGACTGGTATAATTCTCATTTTCCTTGTAAGAAAAGCTCACTCTCTTTCACACATACTCTCTATCATGCTTTCTTTCTCTTTTCCTCATGACCTCAAGGGACTTCTACCTTAAATCAGTCACTGTTGCTGTACATTTCTTTAAACTGTAGTTGGATAATCTTCCAGATTCTGGGGGAGCATTTGTCAAAGGAATTCCTGGGAGTGTTGCCCCCACTTGATGAAACTGAGTCACTAAATTAACAAAGGACTGACTTGATTCTTAATATGTAGGCACCATTTGAAATCATTTCCTCAAACCAGTTACATTCTTGCAGTCTTAGTCATACGCAAAAGCCCTATGCATATCAGCATGTGTACTGGAGCACATGTATGGGTAGTACACAGCTTCAACTTACAAGTTATCAAAAGGAAGTAGATACATGTCACATGGATATAAGGCAAGTACTAGTTATTGTATACATACACAGAAGTGTAGATGAATAACTGGAAGTATGAATTTAAACCAGTTAATTTAGAACATTCTATTGTGATTTCACTGAGCTTAGCTGTCACAATAATGTTAAATTTAGGCAATCTAAAGAAAAAAATATCACTGGGGCAGTAATTGGAGAATTTAAATGTGAAGAAAGCTGGGGATGTGAAATTCCATTGTCAAGTGGCTTTGTGACTTCAGAACTTTTCATTATGTAATCATGAACATACTACATCTGTTCACATGAGGTGAATTCACATGAAAAGCCTCTAAATTAAAGGTGGGGAGGGGAGAGAGGGAGGAAAGCTTTTCTTTGCTGTGCCATTAAAATAAACTGTAACATAAAGCTCTGTGTAATATAAAGCTCTTTTTTTTTTTCATACCATGCTGTATAGCAAAACACTAAATAAATGCTGACCTGAAACTACTTTTTTAGTTTCATTTGCAAAAAATTGACTGTAAGTTAGACCATATCACGCTGGGTATGAGAACTGACCTGATAAATCACTGCAAGGCTATTTATGAGCACACTGCACCAGCAGCACAGGGCTGGGGTGGGAGCTGGGTTTCATGCCAAGGTGGGCCTGTTGTCCATGAAAGTAGCAGACAGTTACAGCCAGGACAGTTCCCCCCCGCCATTCCAAGCCACCACTGGCATGGACATGGGTGGGATTGAGAAGCTATTATGCCCTTGTGTTATTTTTAATTTAGTCAGTTTTGATTGTGGTTTAAGACCCGATGAAATATTTCATCCATACGGATTTTCATTACTAATGTCCACAAAAAAGCTACAAATTTTCATGTTACCTGTGAAAACTGTTTTGCTAAGAGATCTGCGATACTGAATTTAGAAATTGTTGCTGTTCAGTTGCATTTAAGTATTTTGAGTCAAATGGCAATATGCGTACTGCAAAGGAACTTGCAAAGAGATCTTTATATTACATTTTTCCCATCTTTTTTCTTAAAAGGGAATCGTGGCACATTATTGTTATATTCAAATGGATTTTCTCTTGTGCTTTTCAACATATTTAAGTAATTACTCTTGGAGACAGAAGGATAAGATGAAAATGAGCCAAACAGAATATTCTCACTTAGCAAAAAGCATTTTCCTGGCTCACAAGAAGTATTTTTCCTAGGTTTTTAGTTATATAAATGAAGTCTACATAGTGCAAAGTCATGTAATAATAATAAAATGCCTTGGGATGATAACATCACGGTTTTCCATTGTTCACCAGATATTACTCCAGGGGATAAGATCAATTTGAGATTTCCTGTCTTTACTATGATTAGAATCACCTCTGTCTTTCCACAAACAGATTTCTTTTACCACATTTAAGAGAGCAAAGCAAAAAGATTGAATTCAGTCTTTGAATCAACAGTGCAGGTTTTCTTTGCAAAGAGTATTTCAATGCACTATTAACAAATAGAAAAGCCATCTCAAACTTTCTAGAATTTAGCAGTCGCAATAACCAAGTAAATGCAATTCATCTACCATGCCATAGGCTAATTGAATAGAAGGACATTTTTCCATGCAAAAAGGCATGAGAAATAATGTTTCCAAACCAATTCTGTTATTTGGGTTCCAATTAATAGAGTTTACAGTATTCCTAGAAATTACCCTGTTCAAGTTCCCTGTGACCATAAATTGTCAGGGATGGCAAAAAAATTAAATAAATATGAAGCGTAGGAGAAAAGCAAAAGAAATACGTTTGTTCTGTATGTCTGCAGAGTTTAGGGGAAGATGAAACAGCCCAAATGGCACATAAAATCTATGGGGTTTACTCAGTTTAATAATTCTTTCAACTCCAGTGTTTGCTGAACAAAATCAGCAACAAAAATAACTATTGAGCTGGGCGTTTCTATTTATCTTAGGAGACATCATGTGGATGCCTACTTGAGGGAATAGTTTCACAAGTAATGGAAACCAACTTAAGCCTCAATTACTGACAAAAAAAGCACTTCCACCCTCCCCAGTTGCTCTCCACATCGTTCAATCACTTTGTACCTCCGTTAACTCTTTCTCAGCTGGTGGACACATAGTCACCTGGAGCAATGAACTAACACATATGAAAATTAAACATACTTTAAGAAGCGTTGCAGCTTACCACTTGGCCAAAGCTGCACAAAAAGGAGAAAGGACCTGTGGCTCCAGGCAGGAGATGGGATTGGTCCTTTCAAAGGAAGCCTGAGTCATATCAGCCATCTGCAAAACCACCCTAGAGGATATGAAATGTTCCTTAGAGAGCATGAACTGGACCTGCAGAGGCAATATGCAGGATATAACTGGCAGCTTTAGTCTGCATAAAATCATACTTGCACACTGCACTTTGGGCTCATATGAAGGAATGGTATTAGATGTAACTGAACTAGAAAATGCTTTTCCTTAGATACAGCTACTGCAGTCCAACTGTTAACAGAAGTCCAGTCCACAAGTCAAAAAGCATCAGCTGTTCCAGTCTACAAAATCTACTCCTCTTAGGATGCACTACTTGTTAATGGAAACATAACCACATAGTACATTCTCTCAGCTCCATTTTGCGGGTAACTTCAATCATCTGCTACTGTCTGCACTGAAAGCAGCAGAGCTACTTCCTCAGTAATGGCAAGGCAAAGGGCTGACAATAGGGAAACAAAAGGCATGTAATTTTGTTTATTGAGATATATTATTCTGCATTAAGTCCTCCTGCTGCATGTAAGAAATACTACTTTTATTCTGCAATATTATTCCCCTTCTCAACTGCTGCCATTATCATTTGAAGCATAAAAGAATTAATTCTGATATAAGTAATACCAAGAGTCACTGAATTTAATGTGCAAAAGTATCTTCACCAACCACCAAAGTATCTTCATACATCATCAAAGTCATCATATACTCCTCAGTTAAGACTGGCAAAGAGGTGTAATGAGGTCTGTGTAGCTATCCCCTTTTTGAGCAATTTGAAGGTTTTGCAATAGCTCACTGACTCTTTCCCTCCTGCTCGTGCTAGTCCTGGGGCCTTGTTTCACTCTGGTTCACTTTCCAAAAGCCCATTCTGGTGGAGCAAGCTGTCTAGATCCCTCAGCTAGCCACCAACTCAGGCCAGCTAGTCCCTTTCCAGGGGGGTTAGTTCCTTCAGGGGAAAATACACTGTAGGTACAAAAAAAGAAAACCTATTTACTTGTTACAAGTAATTTCTACTTAAAATTGATCAGAAAAGCAGTGAGTGCTACTGTTCAGGCAATACAACATGAAAAAACAGTGGGAAAACCTAGGAAGCTAAGCTTGCAGACATGGGTTACTAGCTTGCAAAGAAACACTGGGGAGAAAAAAACCACACCTGTGTTCAAAGCTGGACCTAGAAGGGCAATACTGTGAGGAAAAATCATTGGACCCAAATCTTCATTAGATGAAGAGGACAGAGGAATGGTCTAAGGGCAAGTGAAGAACCAGCAGGAGGGAAGGCCCTTGTGGCTACAAGATGGTTAATGAATCTGTGTGGAAGCCACAGCTATAAATGGCATCAGAGCTGGAGGCAAATATGAGGAATGGGGAAATCAAACCAGCAAGTTTTTAAACTTATTTGGCTTTAAATAGATTATTTTCATGAATGTTGGTAACAAAAAATAAATTTCAGACCCTGTTTTTCTCATTGCTGCTTTTCCATTAAAAAACATGGAAACTAAGTAGTATCATAAGTTAACCAAAGGATTTAAACCTTCTCTTAAAATGCTAACTAGTAAAGATATCTGTGCTTACATGGCTTATCATTTCAGCTGAACTCAGAAGAGCTTTCCCTGGGTGAACTCAATAGTTCCTCAAGGTACACGCAGAAGTTGGAGATCAGACCATGATCTTATAAAACCAGCTTCATGGCAACACATGCTGTCACCAGGCAGCGTGTGCCTATTTCAACTGACCTTACCCAGTTACTTAATTTTATGACTTACTCTAACAAAGAGTAAAGCATTCAGGTTTTAGAAAGCTATACCGAATAATATCATTGTCAGATATGACTTTGTCATAGCATAGTTTCATTAAAATCAGGAAAATAGATGAAGGGTCATCATGTAAGGAAGGTTGCTGAAACTGAAATTCGCAGTTCAAGGCAACAGCATTTGCTGTTACATGCATGCTCTAGTGTTTTTCTTTGGGAGTGGGAAATACTTGCCTCTTTTTGACTCTTACAAATGACAGGAAACTCATACAAGGAAATGCTCTATGGTCTTAGCATTTTTGATTAGGACAAAGAAACAAGGCGGAAAGGCAGCTCGGTGTGCTCCTTTTCAGCCAGTCAACAAACATCTGTTGTTGCGCTTGAACATTTCAATTGTAAAACCATAGCTTATGCCTGGGTTTGGAAATGCTCTGTCAGTCAGCAGCAGTGTTTATTAGCACACTCAGGTTACACACAGGGAAATGTACCCTAGATGCCCTGTTTCTCATCCTCTTCAATTATCCCCATCTTTCTATCCTTGTATTGCCCCTAGATTTTCTTAGGCTTCATTTGGTAATTTTTATTGACATATTTATGATTGCTATCTACTTCTAACTATTGTCTTGCTAT
>JBCJKH010035017.1:0-18970 GCA_039877255.1 Loriculus beryllinus
CTGGAATAGGTCTTGGGCAGGCTAGTTAATTACAAATGACAACTAATAAAAGGGGTAGGAACAACAGCACCAAAATTAAAGAGAAATTAATTTGAATCTGCATTATTTTTGCTGCTTTTCTTGGGCAGGCTGGGCTTTGCACCATTCAGATCTGCTCTGGGGCTTAAAAGGGGTTTTGTGCTACGAATCCACTGGTTTTAGATCGGAGATGTCAAAAATGTATCATTATTTAAAAAAATGTAGAGACTATTGTTGGACCAATAAATATATAGCAGACTGAACCAGGAACAGTATCGGGGGAAATTACTTCTAAATTAGCCATGGTATTAGAAGAATAATTAAGCAGTATTTACTTACAATTATATCCAATAACTTTTTTATGCTGTGATTAATTAAATTCTAAAATCTCCTCACATTCTCCGCATATATTAAACATGGAAATTGATTTCCTCCAACAACTCATTAAGGTCCTGAAATGCTGTGGATTAATCAGTTATTCTTTACTTTGCATTGTAAATCTTTACATGCACATCAATCAATCAGAGCTCCCAAACAGCCAGCAGGGAGCTGCAAATCATGGCCGAAGCCACTTGCCTCTGCTTTTATGTATTAAATCCTAGCTGTTTGTCTGTGGAGAAAATAAAACCAGTTTCCACTTAAGCCATTACACATTTTTTAACATTGGGTTTTAGTAATCTCGCTCTCTGAAGAGAGGAATTTCACTCCACCAAAATGCAGGCACTAAATGCTGATGTAGGTAGGAGCATCCAAAGTCATCTCCAGGTGCTTTCATGTCTAAATCCAGTATTTGCCAGATATTTCTATGTGGAATTGTTTTATTTTAAGATAATTGTTAAATTATAAAATCTTATTCAAATACACAGTTGCTTCTGTCTCATGCACAATATAGGTGAATGTTTTCATCCAGACAATGAAATCTGAAGCAAAATCTGAGGTCTAAAAGTGGTAAATTCTGGAGGAGCTGGGACTGGAGCTCTGCAGCATAGACACATTGCGTTCTATTCAAAAAGCTGTCTTTTAGTATGTAGTGCTTGGCCCCCTCAATCTCCTTCCTCTGCATAATGGAAGAAGATACCATCATCTTCAGAGATGCTGGAAAACTGCATTTTTCAGGCTTAAAATGAAAACAGGTGTTTTGAAAGGAGAATTTCATACAGATACCCCTGTGTGATAACACAGCAGCAAGCCTCATCCAGGATTCATCTTCTGTTGGATAGATATATTTGGAAGTGACTGAGTGCAGGTGGGATGAGACAACTTTTTCTTAACACAATATTTGAATTAGTTTTATAATTGCATTCTTACATATGTTAAAGTCTGATTCTTGAAATTTGGTGAAGGCTGTTAGATCTGTCTGGTAGCTTTTGTTTGGCTGTATTATCTAAGAGCTGAAATCCCAAACAAATACATTACGAAGAGATTGCTGAAAATTTCCAGCAAGTGTTTCCACACTAATTAGCTCCCAAGAGGTATGAGATTTGAACAGAGAGAGCTAGCTTTGCTTTTCTTTTCCATTGGCATTCAAGGAGTGCACAGCTTAAAATCTCCAGCCATAGCTGATCGCCATAAATGATTAATATGCTATTTATAGGATACAATTTCTTCAGTATGCAATAGGTGCATTTTAGTCAGCCTTTCAAGCCTCTTAAAACCAGATTACAGTGAAACACTGCTTGTTAGGTCTGGCACTGGTCAAAAGCCTAAAACAATTTATCATGTAGCCTTATAGTCTTGTGAAGATGTATTGACACAGCATATATGACACACATCCTACCTGATGATGTCAAGGACAGACCTTAAAAACCTCTTTTCTGTGATAAGTGACAGATTGCCCTGGCTATGGCTCAGGAGAAGCTGCCTGTGCCACAGATATGCCCTGATGAAGAGGTGTGAGATGTGCCTAGGAGTGCCAAGCAGCTTCATCCTGCTCCAGCAGGACCACCCTGCTCCAGCTCTGCCTGGGCAGTAGGGCCAAAGCACCATGGCTTGTAAAACATGGCAGAAATATAGTTAACTTCAGCAGATGGGAACTGCTTCTTCATAAAAAGCTGCTTAAACCATATTGTCCCTAGTTAAATTATATGTATATACATGTATGGATGGATATATATTTAGTAGTAGCTCTGTAGACCACATTGCATATCTCTTATCTGGCTAATTAGTTGGGTGTGGAAAATATGCCTTTAGATTTGTTAATTTAACTCCTGGTTTAAAGGCTATTTACAAGAGGGTTTACAAGCACAAGAATTCTCCTAGATTTTGGCTGACTGGCTGTCTTAAAATCTGCTTGTTGGGCAGAAATCCCTCTTTATTTAAAGAAGCAAATAGGAATTAAGCAGATTGGGTACGAGCAACTTGCACAGACCCTCTCTTTCACAGCTATAGCTGTTTGCATCCTTCCTGCTCTACCAGGCATCAAGCAGGAAACAGCTCTTCTTCATTTTCATCTGCTGTCCCAAGTCCATCCATCAAGCTCTCATGGTGGTCATGCTGTTGACCCACCAAGGTCTTGGGAACGTGGGGAAGGGCAACCATGGCTGCTGGGGAGAACAGTGAGGGTTTTGCTGCATGGAGAGGTGAGGAAGAGAGGCTGAAGCACAGGAGACCGAACAACTTGGTGGAAATCTGAATTTTTGGAGGCGTGAAGAAGCATTCAGGGTTGGTTTTCTCCTCTTGGCATATGACTGAGAATGAACTAAGGAATGTACTGCCCAATGTGGGAACTGTCAGTCTTTCCAGCTTTATTTGTGCTCAAAAATCAGGGTTTGTGGCTGAGAACAGATGCACATTTACCTTTTGTGTGGCATGGTGGGAGGCAATTGTGCAGCCTGCTGGGGAGAATTTCATGATGTGGCTTGCAAACTTTCTTGAGAAAGGCTTAAAGATGTAATATTAGAGATGGATTTTCACTCTCTCTTTTTTTTTTTTTTTTTTTTTTTTTAAATCAGGGTATAATGTGGTAAACCTAACTCTTGCAGGGCATCATCTGCAGCATCTGTACAATGTCTAACTCCGGCAACGACTGCAAGGCAGAGAAAGGCAGCATGCAGCCACAGGAAAATCCAAGCTGCTCAGTAATTCTGTTCATTCCTCTAAACAAACTGAGCATTAAAAAATATTTGCACCTTTGCAGTGGCTGTCAAACAGCAGTGCTCAGGCTTCATTTGCGGGAATGGGTAGATGTTTATTTCCTAATTCACACAGTTCATTATGAAATCAAAAATACTCTTAAAAACTAGGTTTGCTGTTGATAGAAAGGAGAACTTAATTGCACTGCATGGACAGTGGTCACCTTTATATGCAAGGGGCTTAGTGTATGAACGTCCCCAGGCAGGGCTGGAGGGAGGGCATGGCAAGGGGAAGCAGTTCATTCTGTGTCTGATGGAGCTGGTATGTTCATATAAAATAGTTCCTCCTTGCCTGAGCTATAATTAGCTGACTTTGAATTATACTAAACCACAGTTAATTTTAATTTCTGATAAAAATTGGATAATAAAAATTGGATCTTTTTCTAATAGTGCATTATTATCTTACAGATAGAGTAATTCAGCTTATTAATTATTCCAAGATACCCAGGTCTTCCTTTCTTTAAGAGGAAAATCCACATTTCTTTTCTTCGATAGTCTTGTCTAGAACAGATTGGTACATTTTACCACCACAGGTCTTGTGTAACTATATTTCACTGATCCTTCTCTCGAAGGGGGCTGCAGCCTGTGGCCATGGCGTGTGCAAGGTCTGCCAGGAGGATGTGGATACTGCAATTGTGTCCCCACAGACAGCCCACTGTGGGGACAGGGAGAAATCAGCAGCTCCGATGGTTCCAACCTTAGGCAGGTGGCAATGCACGCAGTGCAGGTCCTATGTCTGGAGGAAGAAGCAACAAGCATCATCAGTTGCATAAAAAAATTTAGGGCTGATGTCCAAGCTGAAACTTGCTTCCATGAGGAGGCACCTAATTTTATCAGAGCGAGGCCAGAGGAAAGTCTTTTTCCCTCTGTGCACATGGATTTGTGCACAAGATGGCTCATCCATGGAGGGCAGATGGTTGCAAGATTACTGTTTACTTTGCTATTTCTTCTTCTAAATTGTTTTTATTTTAGTATGTGAAAAAGTAATTATGAACAAAACCTAGTTAAACCCAAATCCTTCTAACAGAGTGTATGAAACTGAGCTGACCGTAGTGAGGCAGGCGTGGGGGGTAAGCATACATGGGTCCGGGAAGCTGCAGCTCTGCCAAAGATCTTGTTTCCTCCCTTTTTTGCATAAGCAAATGACAGAAATGAGATTTGGGGTCTTGATACAGCACTTGGCTCAAAGAGCAGCTTTCCAGTTATCTTGTTATTTGAGGGAAAGAATTGAATTTTTCTCTAACCAGTATTATCCAGATTAGACACACATTTTGGGGGGGATATAACTTCTGTGATATAAAAAATGAGTGAGCCTGGAAATCAACGTGCAAACCAAAGACTGAATTTGAAAATGCTGTCACTGGTGCTAAGGAAGCTGTGAGGGGTGGGAGAAGAGGGGGTGGGCAGTGTCCCCAGGCTTCCCAGAGAAAGGGTACTGTGCTCTCACGGTTGTCCAAGCCCTTGGCACTGTAACTGGGTTTTGGCATCATACGAAGAGTGCAAACAACTCATTTTCATTTGCTATTATATTATATATATATATATATATATATGTATTAGTTGTACCACTCTCTGCAAAGCTGCTCAAAGAATGGAGATTTTCCAGTCTATCGTCTGCTGTTATAAATAGAAGGGAACTTTGTGAAGTGTCTAAAGAGAGAAATCTAATGCTCTGAGAAAAAGACAAATTTGGGTGCACAGAAAGGATGTGTAACAGAGACCTTAAAGCATTATCAGGACAGGGTGTTTTGAGTTCTGCCTTTGCTGTAAGAAAAACAATGGCATGAATAAATGAAGAAGTGCTGGAGCTGAGAGTTATGGCTGTGCTGGTATGGTTGTTGGGACACATTGGCTAAGAGAAGTGATGTGCAGTGGGCTGTCAGACAGCAGATAGAAAATCAGCAAAAAAACCCCAACCTCAAATGTCATTAGATCCGAGCAAAATATGCTTCATCAGCTTGGCAACTTTCATTACCTGTTGGTGATGATCTCTCTTCAGTCACAGTGAGACAGAGGACAAATTAAATAATCTACTGAGCACGTTACATGTTTCAGACTTTCAGAGGAATAATTCAGACAGAATCCAGATTAGGAAAATCCCTTGTCTAGCTAATATTCACACACTGGCTCTCTGCTACTGCTCCTTCCTCTGCCCAGCCCTCTGGAGCCTGTAACTCTAACACGTTAAGACAGCTTCAGTATCTTCCAAGTCAAAAAAGTGCCTGTTTCTTTCCACATGCCAAGATATTTGACAGAAATGGGTATTCTAAATGTGCAAATGTAGCAACAAGAAATGCAGCTGAGGGCAGGATACTTTCTAAATATTTACTCATGTTCCTCATGAGGCCATGCTGGGTCTGCATGGCTGGATCTCAGATGTCACGGGCTCTGCATGGAAAAGTCTTGTGGTGCACAGAAGGAACTCTGTGATTTAGTTTTGCAAAATCCAGAGTGGTTTTTCTGGGACAGATTTTGTTCCTGGCTCTCCCCCAGGTGTGGAGCTGTAGTTTTTGAGGGATGCTTTAAACTTGATGGACTTACACAAAGCTCAGGAATTACTGCCACACAATTACTCCTCAGGTTAAATCCTGCAGGTGGTGGGAGATCCATTTTAGTCTCAGTTCTTAGGAAGGACCATTGATCACCTGGTCTGACCTTTTCTTCATCACAGGCCATTAAACCTCACCCCAGTGCCTCTGTATTAAGCTCACAGATATTAGTTAGACCCAAGTGTTACAGTCCTTGAGAAACTCCCTGTGTCACAGGAGTGTGAGGCATCTGTACAGTTAGGAAGCTGCTGAAATAGATTTATGCTCCTGCCTTTCCTCCAGGTTTCACTTCAGGGCCTCCCAGGTTTCACTTCCTCCAAGCAATCAGAGATTCTCTCCATTTTTATAGCCCTAACATGTTTCCTTAATTTTTGGTGGAGTTGCTGCTAGATGGTGAAACTGGCTGCTTCTGTCCTTAGGTCCTTTCCTACCATGGCAACAAGAAGGGCTGGGGGGAGCTGACAGTGCTATGCGAAGAAAAGCGGGAGAGTGCAGCTAATCGCATAAGGTTAGGGTGGGAAAATTACTATAGGGTGGCTGGAAGTGTGATGCAAATACCGACTGGCAATGACATTTCTCAGGTGATTGGTGGAGGTGAATGAAGATGTGTGGAAAAGCAAACTTGAGACAAAAAATATTCCTGTGAAAGGTTAAATTCAGGGAATTCTTAAAAAAGAATTGGGAGAAACTGAGGGAAATGTGGAGAAAGAAGTGGGTATAAATGACAGCATGAGGAATTGTTTGAAAGTCAGCATGGATTCACATTAAAAACACAATATCAAGCGGGTGTGAGAAGCCACATGCTGTCCTCCACCTGCCTGGCCTCTCTCTGCTGTCCTTGGCTCAGGCATGTGCTCCTGGGGCAGCTCCTGCTAGTTCCTCTCCCTTCATTATTGATTTACTAATAAATAAGGGAGTGGGGTTTTGCTGCTGCTTTGTGTGCCAGTCAAAGCAGGCTTGCTCTAAATTCAAGTACTGCAAGCTCAGTCTGGCCTTGGGAACTTGGTTCTGCTTCCAACTTGCTGCCAGCAATAACATGCCCACTGAGAAACCAGTGGGTGACTGTATTGTAGGCAAGCCAGGTGAGGAGACAGCTAGCTCTGCTGCAGCACCCTGGGCTCTGACCCCAATGCACCTAAGCTGGGATTCTGCCAGGAAGAGAAGCACAGTTTTTAACCAGATTTCCAGGTTTCAGCTATCCCACTGATGCTCTGTCTGCCTCTGCACCAGCCTTCACTTTCCTACATTAGTGTTGCCAGCCTGTGGTTTGCTCAGTAATTCAAGTCCAGCTTGGAGGCAGAAAATGGCATCAGCCCTATAATCAAAGTAGAGTTTACTGACAGGCTTAGACAAAGTGTCCAGTACCAACCTGAGTGTGACGGTACAGGCAGTGTCCAAATCATCACCTTTGCCTTCAAGAGTAATCAGCTTGGGCCAATTTCTTCATGTCCTGAAATGCCTGATCTTCCCTACTTTGTTAGAAACACCCCCTTTAGCTTGTACTAATGATGCTATTAAAAAACATGTTATCTACCCATATAAATGCTCTTCTTCCCTGTTAAGAAATGCAGATTTGCGATGCAAACCAGAGAGGAAGTTGTGGAGAGCATTTTCATCTTACATTTTAAGGTATGTTCTGTAGTGAGTTGGTTGTTCAGCCATCACCAGGAAACCTCCTTGTCCCATGACATCAGCTTGACTTCAATGCGTGTGTCTGTGGTGAAAAAATAATCTGAGATCCTGAGCAGGACACCCAGCCAGCCTCAGGATCTGCATCCTGCAGCATAGACCTCACCAGTGCTCCCATCCAGCTGCAGCGTGCCACTGCCTTTTGATGTAAAGGGAAATAAGTAGGAGGAGAGAAGAAATGGGATTATTTGAAAAATGCCTTTGTGCTTATTCAGATGGCAGATGGACTTGGCTGGTGATTACCAGACTCAGCCATGTTCCCAGCACTGGGTCAGTGGGGACAGCCTGGGCTCCGACAGCCATACGGTGCCTTGCTGAACTTGACATCCACACAGCTGGGCACAGCTGGCACCTCTTAGCCGCTCCATCTGCAGGGCTGGAACTAAACACTGGAGATGAACCAAATGTTGTAGCATCGCTGACATTAAGGATGCTTCTGCTTCTATATATACAAAAATGGGTGGCAAATATTTTGCTCTTTGTCATGGAGCTCTGCTGCCTTCCATGGCATCGCCTTCTGTGTCACTAATGAATTCTTGTTTGTTTGTTACTGTTTGATTTTCTTCCCACAGAGGACTGATTTATTAATAGAAAGAAAACAAGCAATAAAGAATCCCTCCAGTTATTTAGCTTAGCTTGACTTCTTACTCTTCTTTGTTAGCTAAATTAGAAACAATCCAGATCTACAGGAACCTTACTTCTAATTTGGAGAGCTGTAATTATTAGGAACTATATTTACCAAGACACTGTCTGGACTTGTAACCAGATTTTAAATGAGTGCATTATTAAGGTAGGGAATAAAAGAAGATGAATTCAGTTGCACAGTTTAACCCACATCATGTGGAGCCTCTTTTCCCTTTTCATGCCAAGAAAGTGTTTATTTACAATTTTTTCATGAGTCGACATTTGCTTTGCGTACACTACTGCAAAATATCTAAACACAGCAGACAGTACATCCCTGAGACGTGCTGGAGCTGGGGTTCAGTGCACAACACCAAAATTTAATGTACTTACTACCACCAATTTTTGTGTTTTCTACAAATTCAGATTTAAACACTTTCTTATTGATCATGGTTGCTTATACCTTATGGAGTCCTTTAACCAATGAAAAATTTGCAACTAGCAATATTTTTTGCTTATTATTTCAGCTGTGAGTTATTTTCCTTCTGTTGGCTGAAAATGCATAAACGTTTGGACAAGTTTAGTCTCACTGTGCTGACACTTTTGCCACATGCTTGAAAACATCTAAATTATCTCCGTAAAATGTATTTTAGCTTCCTGGCAATACTCAAAAAAAACTAAACAAATTTGTTTATGTGACTAAAGAGCATTCTAAAATCCTGTGAATCCACCTTGACACATAACAGGAATTTGAGTTGCCACTGTACCTCTGTGCTAGGTTTAATAAAATTCACATCAAACAGCTGATGGTATGAGCCATTTGAAGTTTGTGCTGGCACTTTGGCTTATATGTGTTTGTATATACGTACCTACCGTGCTATTTAATTTCTGATCCAACATCGTTCCTAGATGAGCTGTGTGAAATGAGCTGAGCTGCAACTTGCACATCTTTGCAGAACGATTAGAGCAGGATCCAAATCCGCCTGTAAATTCAAGTTTCCCTTCATTTCCACCGCTATACGTCTCTGAATGACAGCAAATTCATTCCTGCGCTGGAGACTTGCCAGAAGTTTCTCATCTCGCTGTCTGTGGGCTGCTCGCTACCGCTCTGGCTCTTTCTTTTTTTTTTTTTCTTTGAGGTTTTTCTGATGCCTATAGAGTGAGCTCAACTCAAAGGTTTGCAGCTTCGCTCTTGTCTGCTATTCTGCAAGAGCTAGCCTGGGCGCCGGTACAGTCAGTAGTGTGTGAACATCGGATTTCTGCCTTGTTTCCCTGCAGGTGACTCAGAAACTTCACAATGCGGCTGGTAATGTATTTAATTTTCTAAATAAATACTTAAGCATTCCTCTCGTGCAGCTTTGTCAGCTTTTGGATAGACCGGCATTCTTACAACTAATTAAATGAAGAGATGTCGGGAGGTGGCGGATGCCTACTGGGACATGGATGCTGTTTGTTTTACTCTCCAGCCAGAGATGTAGAGGCAAATTTCCTCAAGGAATCTTAGATCAAGCAGCACTTTTTCCTTTAGATAAGGAAGCTTGAACAAATACAGTTTAGCAGATGAAATTTCTAATGTGCATGGAGCTGCAGTAAGTTTATTAGTGAAAGTGAAATTTAAGGCTGTGTTATGCTGTAAGCTCAGAAAAGAAAGAATCGTCTTCATGTGCTAACAATTTAAAACCCTGTTTGAAAAAGATGCCTGAGGATTCAGAAGGCTCTGCTGAGCAGTGGTCATGCTGCTGTGGCAGAATTTCCCTAGGTTTAACTGCCCTTTTCTTTTGCTCTGCAATTATTAGAAAATAACGCGGCTATGGGTTCAAGGGGTAACCCTACAGGGCTTTTCAGCTTCAGTATTCAGCAGGCATTTCAGCTCCTCTAAATAGAAGCCTCTGAATAGTAAGCAGATCAATGTTGGGCTCCTGTAGCCAGGAGTTCAGCTGTTTGTCAACATGTAAAATTTCACAGCTCTCATCGGGTGCCGTACAGGCAGCTTCCTAGATTCTTATGAAGTCATCCAGGAAATGCTGTGGGGACCAATCCTGGCTCTGACAGTGGTCAAAGGACTGAAGTAATTAATCTCAGATTTATTTTTTAATTTTTTTTTTCCATTCCTAGAACAGTAATTGTAATAAGCAGAGATTTAGTTTGGAGGGGTTACTTGTCTGTATTTAGCATCAGAGTTCTTTTAAGAGCAAATTCTGCCTGTTTTCCTTCAGCAAGACTTCCCTCAAGACTAGCTTACACAGTGTGTTATCTTTACACCTGATGATAAACTGTACACCATCTCAGCACAGTGCTGAAATAGCCCACGAGGCTTTTTCATTTTCTTCTGCTTACAGGCAGCTTAAATGTTTTATGCCTCATTACAAAGCTATCCATCAGAAGGCAATGTATTGAAATGACTATATGTAAACACAACAGGGTAAAAAATAAAACTAGGTGCTATTAACTCTGAAGATATAGAACAGACTAACCTGCTTCTGCGACAACATTTGAAGGTAAAGCTAATTGTGAGTGCTAGCTCAGGCATCTTATGGTGAGGGTTCTGAAGCAGCAGGTGAGGACACATCCTGCACAGGCAATTCTTCACCATGTAGCATCCACCGCTTTTCTTAGTTCAGTGGGAAAGGAGGAGGAGGTTTTAACATGTTGATATTGGTATATCTGACATGACATAGAAAATATGGCTCTTAGTTCTAGTGTGGGTGGATGTAAATAAGCAAATATTGAATTATCATTTCCACAAAGCTAAAATTAATCTGAGCTTTTCTGTTTTCCAGGACAACTTGTCAGACAATATAAATTAATTTGCTAAATTGCACAGGAAAAAAGAATGCATTAGGAATATCTAATTTACCTAGAGCTGGATGTATTTTGATTCCCTTTATTGCCTGTTTCAAGTTTTTTCAGCTTTCCAATAGGCTAGAGAAACTGTATACGTAGTCTTACAAACAAAAGAAATACATAAAGTATTTACCTTAGTAGTAGGATGCTAGGATTCATTTAATGTTCACAGTTTAGCACTGTAAAGCCTTGTGCCTTATGTCAAATTATTTTCTCACCTGCTTGCACTATGCATTTAAAGTACAGACACTGTATGAGACCTTCACTTGCTTTAAATCTCTGGCCTCTTAAAACTCTGATTTTATGTTACTTGAGGGTCCTTACTTTTGCAGGTTCTTACTTTTGCAGTTTGTGGACTTGTGTAATCTCAGTAAAACCAAGAAAGCTATTTATGTGCCTAAAGGCTAGATCATCTGTTTTGTTTAAAAGTTTGAAATATGAAAATTAGATCAAATGCAACGAAACTGTTCGCATTTACAATAATTTCCCTGGATTTTCCTAAAGAAAATACAGTAATAAATAACATAGTTTGTTAGTATGCTCTGTAAAGGTGGAATCTTCTTATTTCAGAATGCCTGTAACTATTATGCAGACTTGTAGCTGTATGTAAGCTTTACAATAAAACCAATACTTAACAATTTTTATATCTGAAAAGCTTGCAATGTCACTTCTCAGAGCATTAGAAAAGCGGTAATTCAGGTGGATAGAAGTGTAGACTCCAGATTTTGTCCAAGGTTGCTATGCTGTCCACTGAGCAACAGGGGCAACTGAGTTCAGATACACTCCTCTACAGCAGGTTGAATGAGTAAATACAATGTGCAAAATCACCTGCAGCAACACCAGATGTAACATAAAAATTTCTAATGAAACAATGATGATGTAGGAAGTTTAATTAGAGTTTGGTCACAAGATAGATGAAGTCAGCTCTGCTTTCCCTGGATTTGACAGAAGCTAGATGTGGAGACATTTTCATTTAGCAAGGTCAGATCCATCCAATAGTATATAATGTGGTTTTGAGGAAAAACAATGCTGGGAAAATATCTACTAGGCAAGAGTAATAATCAAGTCTCTTCTTCAGCATCTCTATAGGAACAGGAGAGTCAATTGAAATTAGACAATATTTCATTTAAAGGTATGTAAAAGAAGTGAAGATAAACGTGGCCTAAAATTGTCCTTAGGAAAACTGTGAATGATGATAAGTGGATATTGGTAGAACCAGGCTAACATGGTTTGTAGACACTGAAATGGGCCATCAAATTGGACTAGACGATCCAGACTAAGCTCTTGGAGGCAAAGTGGAGAGAAGCTCCCAGCCCATAAGACTGGGTGCATTCCCCACACAGTTTGCATGATGGATGTAAAAATACCTTGAAGCAAGAGGCTTCAAAGTGGAGGCAGCCACCTTTGGAGATGGCATTTGACCCCTAGCATTGACTGTAACAATGCACCTCAGTTGTGGTCGGCCCTCCTGCTGGCTGTGATGTCACAGAGGAGCTGGTTCCTGGGAAGGTGCTGAAAGTGAAGTACATGTAATTTGGCTAAACAGGAAAGGGTTTGGAACGTAAACCACTCATCAGTCTGCAACTTTGTAGTTTTCAAGAAAGAGGATTAAAAGGAATGATTATTGTGGTAGGAAGAGATGTAATGGATAAGATGATGAAGGCATAGTTATGCTGAATATAGGAAAATTTTCCTGTTGTATGGTCTTTTTTATAGTATATAAAATAACCTATACAGGGAGCCAAATGAAATTTTACTACTTAAGCACTGACAAAGAGGTGTGACAAGCTCTGTGCTCAAATGAATATGGCACATATCGGATCAGGCAACTGGATTCATTTAAAAAAAAAAACTCTATTACCATTTTGTGGCAAAAGAAATTTGTAGTAAAACTTGAAGTTATTTTCAGACTTCAATGAGGTGTTTAAATAGGACTATTAAATTGTGTTTAAAACACCTATAAAATATAGGTATTCAACAGGACTATTAAACGCAAAGTGTAGCTGAGTTGCTTTTCCACATCAGCAGCACTGTTCAACCTTTCTGGCAAGAAATGAGAACAATAAAACCGGGAGAACATGGTAAACTTTTCCAACAATTCTTGCACAGGACTGAGCATAGTGTATCTGATGCTCTGTGCTAGCCAGCTGGATGTGGAGATTGGTGTAATCAACCCACCATGCCCAATTTTAACTGACGTATCTGAAAACAGCTAAGCTACTCTAAATGCAAAGGCATTTGCAGGAAAGTGCTCCCAAGCCTTTTGCCTCTCTGAGGGGTGGCAGCACGGTTGCCAGTCACTTTATAGAATTACCCAAAAGTACTTGTAAAACCATTTTGTAGTATTCATGGCAGCATGAATCCACTGCTCCCACCAGCAAGAGATCTTGCTGAACTTTCTGTGTCCAAAGCCCCCCTTCCTGGGCAAAGAGCACAGGAACAGGAAGAAATTAAATGTGTTGGTGGTCCCGAGCACACTTCCCTCCCGGGAGGTTTAGTCTGTGCAGTGATTCTGAGGTTTTATGAAATTCTCCCATCTTAATGCATTGAGTACTATCTTAGTGCATCAAGCTGAAACCAAAGGAGGCTTCTGCTACAGTGTTTTGCAATTACTCCTCTTACTGCTGCACCTGAAATACCTGTAATTAGCCTCAGCCTGGCTGGCTGAGAGTGCAGGAAGTCAATTACCGATGTTCTAGCATCTCCACCTTAGTGGAGTAGGAGTCAGTGCTGTTCTTTTTCCTGCTTGGCCCCTTGGGTAAGAGCCAGTATCTTCTGGAACTGGGAGTGGGCAGGTTTGCCTTTCCATTGCCAGATGTTAGAGCTGTCATCTACCTTCTGTTTTACTGCTGTACTTCTGTAATGGTGGGGAGTAACAGGTAAGAGAGTGTTATTCCTCTTCTCGGTAAGGCTGGAATGTGAGTGCTGTGCCTGCTTGCAGGAGAGATATCTCCTGTGGTTATTTATCTTTCTTTCACATTTTCACCTTAAAAACAGAATATTAAAGCATGTCATGGGAGGAAAAATGTGTAACTTGCTATATAGCAATAACCTGCAGACTCTGGAGAGAGATAGCTGCTTTTTTTGACACTGTTTGCACAGGTCCCAGCTGGGTCTGGTGTACTGCTGCATTCATCCTATGTCCCTCTGGAAAGTGGCCTTTCTCCCTAGGTGGTGGTGAGGTGTGAATGGGAAAATCTGTTGAGATACTGTTGGGCAGAACCTGCTTTTCTGAGCACGTTGCCTATGCAATGCTTCTGTGACTCCAGGCACTGGATTCTGTGACTATGACCTAAAGCTGAATTACCTCCACAGGCCCTATAGCAAAGTGCCTTTTTTTATTAGATGTCAGCAGGATGTTCCTGACCTAGTCTCAGTTATGTTACTGCTTCCAAATGTAATGGCTGTGTTTGATCAGATTTTTACACAGGGGAGTGCACAGTACTTTATGATGTTCACATGGTATGTTTGTCTCCCTGAAGAGCACAATGTAACATTTTCTTTGGGGATAAATATTTGATAAGGTCCAGATTTGAGAGGAAGCAGTTTCCCTGATCACAAACAGAGTGGAAGGTGGGGTGTGTGTATGCTAATTATAAAATGCTCTTTGCTATTAATGGTACCAAATGCAAGGAAGCTATTCTGTTGGTGCGTGCTGGTGTTGGAAGTGCAGCCCTGGTCCATGCTCTCTGTCTGCTATGCCCTCACAAAGGCATGCAGCCAGGGCTCCTGGGCATAGATGGGATCAAGGAAGATCCCTCTTCCAGTCCCTCCCTGTGGAGCAAGACCTGCAAGGAATGGGCTGTGATCAGATCTGGAAGGGACCAGTGGTTTAGTGAAGGAAGGGGCAAAAAACTTCTGCTTCTTTGTCTGGAAGCTATGCAGCATTTTGATACCTGAGGGACAGCAATAACTGCTTGGTACTGTTATACTGGAAGATCTGTGGTACTGCTGCTTCCAAACCATGGGTGAAATTAGAAATATTCTGGTATTTTGACAGAATGCAGTGTTACAGATGGGCGAGATAGCTTGCAGATAGGAACCATCGCCTATAATCCATAAACCTGACAAATCTTTAATGTGAGATGGGCTCTGGATAGAAAGTTTATGGTAGTTAAAAGTGGTTTCACACATGCATGGGTTGTTTTTTTTGGCCATGCCAGACCATCCAATTGGAGAGAAGGGAATTGGGTGGTGGCAGCATTGTGGTGTCCTTCATGTCCTTGTTATACCACATAGGAGTGTCATGCTCTAAGTTATGGTCATCTTGCTTTGTGTATCTACAGAATGAGCTTTATCTCTCATCTTGTGTCTTTCATTGTCATCTGGTGTTTGCTCTCTTGGCGCTGAAGATGGCTCTTGAGTCAGGGAGCTTGGCTAGTGTTTCCAGCAGCATCAGCTGGTGTTAATGAAAGATTAGATCTGCCCACAAACCTGCTCTCTCCCACAAGACAGAAAACAACATTTGGAAGTTGGAACAGGTGATTTTGTTCCATCTGCAGTTTCAGGGCACAATATTTTTAATCTGCTGTACTAAAGACAGGCTGGGCAATGCAATGCCTTGTGGGAGAGTTGCAGGGGTTACCTGCAGCCAGTTTAATTGCAGATAAACTAATATGGTTTGCAAGCTGCTCCGCAGTAGCATTTGAGTGAGATGTGATATGGTATAGCATTGTAAAGCTTGATATTAATTTTTAATAGTCTTTGGATACCCTTTGGAAGGATGCCCTTCATAGAATATTAGTCCCTGACCTTCAAAGCTCCATCTTTCCTGCTGGATAAATTGTACAGTAGCAAATATCTACTTCCAAGGGCTTGCAATCAACTTCTACTTGTTTGAAAGTAAGTGGCCATGTGTCTCCTTTGCAAAAGCATGTCTGGTTGCAACTGTTCAGGATAACAGAAACTTTTGTTTATAGAAAATATAAGTTGTTCCTTGACTGATAGAAGTGTTTTGAGAAACTCCTAAGGAAAAGTTAAATCAATTTGCTAGAAACGAAAAGATACTCTTTCTTTAATCCTTTCTTTTTTCTTTTTTTTTTCCTTTTTTTTTCTTTCTTTTTTTTTTTTTTTTTAAGATGAAGATCTAACAGACTGTTTTGTAGGCTTTTCTGTACTAGTTTTGTTTAAGGGGTAGAAACATCTTTATACAATGTTAGAAAACATCAAAAAATGCTGTTTCCTACACTTTACAACTCTGCTCACTCTGAGAATGATCAGAAACGAGGAAAATCCTTTTGGAGTGATTTTCCCCTCCTTCCTCTCCCCCTCCCCCTTGCACAAGTCGTATCATACATTCATCCCTGTTAGTGAGTCCTAACTCTGGTGTGTTAATGTAGTGCATCTTGTTTATTCTTGATAAGTGTGAAACAAATTAGGGCATGTTAACATCTACTGCAGTCCTGCCTCAGATTGCCTCTTGGCAGATATCCTCTCATCAATTTCTGCAGCACTGGAGGTAGCTGAGCTTGATCTTTCTTTTGCCATCCCGGGCATAATCCCAGAAACATTAGGTTTGGAAATCTTTCAGCAAAAATGGCTGGTGATTATGCTTGCTGCCTGCCAACATGTCCCTTGCCAGGAAGCGGTAGGAATAATGGCCACACCTCAACAAATGGCCTAACAAGCTGAATCCATATCCATTTGGAAACTGGTTATTCATGAGCACAAAGCAAAACCATCAGCTTTTATTTCCTTTTGGACCCTTCATAATATTCTGTTTTCTTGCTTTTGGTAGACTAGTTTTGAATAAGCAGCTACTTCTGTGTTAATACTTGGGTATCAGTCAGACACTGGTGTTGCAGGAGGAGCTCAAGGGCTGATGGTGCCCTTTGCTAGTTCCCCAGCTGACCCATCTCTACTGGTATGATGTGATGTGGCCAACAGCCCATCTTGTGAAATGTAAGATACTGCAGGCTTTCATACTTAATCCAGGAAAGCACAAAGAAAAAAATACCTTGAATGCAAGTTCAAGGAATATGGAGGTTAACAGGGCATTACAAACTGTAAAATAGTGGAGAACAACCAATGATGTTCTTGGTGTACTGTTCCCATCACTGACCTATTGGTACCCACTGTTGACAGGAGTGGGTCATGGTAAATGTGCCTTTGTCACCAGCTGTAGGATTCCTCTTCTTTTTGTTTTCATATCCTTCTCCATGGTGAAGCTGCAGCTGCAAAGGTCGCCAGACATCAAATGCTTCAAGTCACTGTTGTTATCCCCGGAAGAAAATTGCATCACTTAAGCTAATTACCAAATGGCATTTTTCTTCTGAAAAATTGCATACCTGTGCTCTCTAGGAACACAGAGTGCACAGCTTTGAAAGCAAAGTCATTCCTAAGTCTTTTTGAGTGATGCAATTTAGTTAACCTACTTCCTAGAGCACAATTAAGTGTAGCTAAAAAATGGCTATACAGGAATGACCTTCCCTCAGAAAACTCTAGTCCTTGTGCAAATGGTATTTCACTAAGAAGGTTTGCAGAGCAGCTAGCATCCAGTTAGTGCTCGAAGAGTTACCAGTCATTCCCTGGGAGGGTCTGCTTGTCTCTGCTCTTGATTTCATCTTGTCTCCAGAAGGGTTAGCAGGTGTGGGCTGCATCATCCCTCCAACTTATCAGCTTCATGGAAAGCAATGGAATTAAAACCTTTGGGACAGAGTTTGAAGGTGTGGGGAAGCACAGGTGTTTGGGGGTGTTGCCTGGTCTGTAGCTACACTGTTGGAACTGGTGACAAGCAGAGCAACTTCTAGGTTTTGTGGGTTGTGTTTGTTTTGTTGCTTTCTTTCCCCTTTCCATAAGAGCTGTATTGCTCCCCCTCCGTATACCAGCAGTTCATGCCTTGCTCTGGATAAATTCTTGTGTAAGCCTGGATATTAACAGCAGTGGTACAACCCAGCAAAGGTTTTGTCTTGTCCCTGAGTACTTTCAAGGTATTTTAAAGCCGGATGCAAAGTTTTTAATTTATGCATTTCTTTCCTGTGACCCTGCCTGTTAGAACATCCTTTAGTAATAAAATTCATCCGTAGAAGTGAATAGGTTTGGAAATGCCGTAGTCAAAAATGTGACCTCGGCTCTTATTTCTCAAGCCAATAGATGTCTCTGAGTCTCTAGTGTGAATCCCAAAGGCAGGTTTTAGTGTAGCATTATACCATCAAAAATGTACTGAAAGAGCAAAACCTGAAGAGGGAAGATTGGCTAAAATCACACTTTGCAGATTTGTAGAGCTTTTTGCATCAGATCTCCTGTCAGGGTTTGCTAAGATATTGATGCATCAGTATTAAGAAGAGTTTCCTGTTTGTTTTCCAGCTCCATGTTTCACAGAAATATTCTCTCTTCACATTTTTAATAAAAAATATATATTTCTGGTTGTCTGTGTTTGCAGAGGATAGCTTACAAATGTGAAGCCCAAAGGCTCAAAAACCCAGAGGCAAATAAACCACCAATATTTACAGTTTTTTAGAGTAACTCTTTTAATTGAGTTTCATGACATTTGGTGCTTTGGTTTATGGATTTTGAATGATAAAATAGTGGGTTTGAAATATCTTGCAAATTGCTAACACTATCAGATTCTGTAAATTAATCATAAACGGTATAAATTGCCATGTGAAAAAACATTATTTAAAAAAAGAAATATAACTATATTTTATGAATCCTGTTTTGAGAGATTTCCTCCTATCTCATAAATTACTTGGAAATTATTTAAGCAAAGAAGAAAAAAGTAAAATTGAAATCTTTACTGTTTTATCTTTCTATTTCCTTCTATCTCCTTCCCATTCCAAGTCCTTCATGCAGTGACTGAGTATAGCATTGTCCTTTTTAATAACATGTAATAAATGGTAGGTTTATTTTTAACTATATTACTATAGTCAATACCGGTCAGATGGTCAGACTATGTTGTCTGACCATCTAGGTCTACCAGCCATTATGTATGTTGTACTGGCAATGTGCAGCCTTGAGGGGAAGGGGCTCTGTTCTTATTTTCCTTTCATTATTTTTAAAAAGAGCCATCCTTTATTGAGGTTACGGGCTCAGGGCACTGCTCTGGCCATCATGCAGAAGTGTTCCCACTGCAGTAGTAGGCTGGATCCCAAGCGGTGGTGGCTGGGGCAGTTGACATCC